>JAWPHD010016383.1:0-50077 GCA_037043455.1 Cyrtodaria siliqua
CTGTTCGTGCGCTCAGTATTATACTTACTGCTTTTCGGCAGTTAGTCATGCCTCACATATGGACATCGACTCTGTGTAGCTACAGGTTAACGCCACGGTAAATACCTCAGTGTATGCATAAATTACCCACAAGACCTTTCATCGAATGGTCTCCACTAATATGGCAAGACCTCTTAATTCCCAGAATTCATAGTTTAGAACAGGTAAACAATAACAGGTGTTAAGTTCAGATGATTAGCCAACAACTACCTGAAAGTACCAGGAATCTCCCATTGCATGATTAGTTATAAGAGCGATTAGCAGGGGTGTACTTGAATATAATTGTGTTACATTTGTAACTGTTAGGTTAAGTACAGTAGCAAGGCTGTAGCGTTACAAATTTTTCCTTAAACAACAATAACATTTTCAAAGCTACAATTTTAATGAATTGTTGTTTTACGGCTTATTACCATTTTGTATAGATAGATTAGAGCCACCCCAGGGAGAGGGCATGTTAAATAACCATATAAGAATCCTGTCAATAATAACAGTAGGGCACGGTTCCCAGATTCCTATGTATCCTACTCCTCTCTCTGGGGCGGCTCTAAAACAACAAATCAGTTCAATTAAAAATTATTCATGATCCAAGTCATTAATTTATTAATTATCAATAACGACTCTTAATAAATGATCAAGGCCAAAAAAAACTACCTGTTTTCCGGTGGCCCGACCGACCCTATTTTGAAGGGGCCGACCATAAAACTTTTCATGGAAAAAAAAAATAAAAATAAAAATAATTGTTTTTTTTTGTTCTGAACAATGATTTATTACAAAATATCGAGGTAAACTGACATCGCAGGGACACTTTCAGTTGTATCATCAACTTGTATGGGGTTTATGAGATAAATACATGTAGAATCTCACAATATCTTGCTCCAAAAAAGGAAAAAAGAAAATGCCTACCGACCTACCCTATTTTTTTAGAGCATGCAATAGCAAACACACCTATTTTTTGGGGGCCTAACATAAAGTAGTTTCTGATTGTTTAAAAAGGCCGCATTAAGTGTCTCTTGAAAGAGATCAAACACACTTCAATACACAACGTTTTTCATCACGTGACATTATGTCGACCCGTGACATTTTGGCGCGAATGTCTGTATGACGTTGGGTCAGTTTTATGCCATCTTAATTATTTTTTTGTCACCTGCATAGCATGTCAGACACTTAGTTATCACTGTGTCCGCCGTGAGGTCCGTCACACTTTAGCCTGCGGCCGAACCTTGGCAATGATTTGAAAAGTATTTGACCTTTGTCCATAAAACTTCACACACATCTTCATCTTAACTCAAGGAATGTCATTAATCATGTCCAAAAGCTCTGACTTCCATTTTTGCAAAGTTATTCCCCTTTTCATCAAACTTGAACCTGCAACCTCACCTTGTAAGCTTATAACTGGCCATAACTTGAAAAGTATTTGATCTATGTTCATGAAACTTAACTTCACACACATCTTCATCTTACTTAGAGAAATGTCATTACACGTATCCAATAACCCTGACAGTTTGACAGTGTTATGCCCCTTTTCATAAATCTTAAACCTGTAAAATAACCTGGCTCATAACTTGAAAAAATATTGACCTATGGTCATAAAACTTTATACAATTCTTCTTTATCAAGTATTCAATGCTGTTGACTTTTATTTTTGGCAGAGTTATGGCCCTTTTTATAAAAGTTTAACCTGCAACCTAACTTAGCTAATAACTTGACATGGTCATGAAACTTTATACAGTTTCTACTTTAATATCAATTATCCAATGCAGAGGTATGCCCCTTTTCGTGAGTTTTATCAATTAAAAAAAAAGCTGCTCCATAATTCATGAAAGATTGCACCCTGTCTTCAAATTTTTAGTTAAGATTTTACTTGCTGAAATTAGCATAAGGCAGGCGATAAGTGTTCCATGGAACACCCTTCTAGTTGAAGGTTTTTGACAGTAACGTCATATGATAAAAATAATCTTACACTCGTATTCATTTCGTAAAAAGATGAAACTCGTTGAATAATCTTATTACCATATTTTACTCAGTTATGCTTGTAAAATATAAAAAAAAAATACCAATTTATTGCATATTTTTTCATATGAAACGAGCACTCGTGTAAGATCCTCAATGTATTATAACACAGTGTGAAATTCACGCCTAGTAAGAAGTAATTTAATAAGCATGTCTGTTGAAGTGAGACATTATATGATAGGTTACTCTGTCTTTCTATTTTTTCTTGTTTGAGAATTAACTTCAAAGCAGATAGAGATATGCACTAAGGTTTTATGTTAGAAGCTACATTATTTATTATCAGTCAAAGATCACTATCACAAGTCGGTTAACTATATCAATGGAAATGATGATGGAATAATAAATTTAAACAACAAGAAAAGAAGTGCATGTTTGGAAGAAACTAGAGACAATCTGAGCGAGTAATTGGTGCCAATATACAAATTCATGAGAAAACCCTCTAAATATGCTTCAGTTTAATATGAAATGTGAACATGCATTAAATAAGCTGCATATTTAGTTTGGTTGAATTTGATATTTAGGAAAATGTTTGGTCTGGAGAACTGGTTTTGTTGCTATATCGTGAATATTAATTTCAATTGTGATTATATCGCTAGCGCTTATACATATAATTCAAATAAAGTTTACATACTTCGATCACACAACAAGAATTTCTAAGAACCTTAAAGCATCCTATGAATTAATATTAATGATTATACAACAAAAACTATCGTAGTTGGCAACTTTTCCAGACAGAACTAATTCATTAACAATAATTAAATCATATGATCACGTGACCTACTTTAATGCGTATGCATATTGAATATGAAACTGAAACACATTATTGTGGTTTTATTTGCATTCGGACTGACACCTTTAAAACATCCACATCTCCTCCAGTCCTTAATAACTATAGACAGAGTATGTTTAGCAGTACAGCACCAAAGTAAATGTCAAAAAAGGTTAAGGCCACATATGAAGGGCAAATACTTAAACAAAAAATATGCTGTACTGTATAATCACTATTTTGAGGATCAATGTGGTATTAAATATTAAAAAACTTCCATGTAAATTAAGTGCTACAGAATGCAACTCATTTCAGTTTTAAATGCCAAATTATGTCACCACCATGGTGTGTTTTAATATGGTTATACATGCATATAAAAATATGTAATAATTCTCTAATATCTGTTTAAAATATTTCTTTTGCAGGTAGATGTAGCAGTCAAATGAAATACTGACATTTCGTGTAAAGAAAATAAAATAAAACGTAAAAGAATAATTGATTTGTTGTTTTGCAAAGTCATGTTAATAAATTATTCTGCCAACTCTATCGTTATAACATAACACGTAACTATGTACATGGCATTCTAAAGAGTGCCAGTATTATAAACGAATGCGCTTTAAACATTAACTGTTAACAAGAGTTTCAACAGTGTAAATGACGCGTTTCGCCTGTTAAACAATTTCCGCATACAAAATATGCCTTCTATTATAAATTAATAAATGTTAGAGATTAGGATTAAAGTGTTGCCTATCACGTTTTATCTCAACTGTACTAGTTGTACAGTTAATTAAGGATTGTCTTTCATATTTTGGGATGTTATCGAAGTATAATATGTCAATTATGGGTCACAAATTGTATAAAACCGCGTAGCGCAGCGAATGGGCTAAGGCGTTTTCTATTGAAAAGGCGCTGTGTCGAGTTTGGTGTATTATGGCTACGAACGAGTTCGAATCCGTCGGTAAGTTGTTGGCACACACACACACACACAAACACACATTCCGACATTATAACATAGTATTGATACATTTTTATTTCACTTTCTTGCTGTAATGTTGGAATATGATCTAAAATAATAATTATTATTAGTGTATGTCTTAAATAGCCTGTGTTGATGGTCGTTATGGAAGCGAATGTGCCGTGCATTGTAGTGGACATTGTAAAGACGGAGCTGAGTGTCAGAAGAATAACGGTCTATGTCAAAATGGATGAGCTCCTGGTTGGCAAGGGTTAGGTGTAAATTCAGTAAATTTATGCCATGTCGACAAACAGAACGCAAATTAGCTTAGAATTACAAGGGTTGAATAAAAAATAAAAAATCCTATCAAAACACCTTGAATGTTTGTGTTGGCTTAAATACCTTCGTACTGTGAATAGAGCATTGCAATTCGATGCAGGTTATTACGTATAGTATAATGAGCGAAGGAAAAACGCTCGATACATGATATATGATTATGATCATTTATCTGTCGTCAATTCGAACTGAAAAATTATACTTGTTTCTTACAAGATGTAGGTGTTCTATTAAAGCAAACTGTCGTATCGCTTCGCTTTCTTAACTGGCTTTCATTCTTTAATACACTCAGTACATTTGAAAACGCAATACTTGGTATTTTTTGAATTTCTAGAGATGTTAAAGATGATAAAATTAAATGTGTTTTAACCGAAAGAAGTGGAGCAAATCGTATGGAACTGTTTATCGCCATAAGATAACCTTTCGGACAAAGAGATTTAGATACTAACATAAAATACAACATTGATTTGAACGAAAAACCAGCGAAATAAAAATTATCGGACATCAAACACGTTTCGTTTTTAAATGAACTGAGTATATAACATATTTTGAATGTTTTGTTGCGGTAATTTTCAATATTCATATTGTCATCGAATAGGAACAGAACGCGTTATATTGGTAAAAAAATGAAAAATGCGTATTAGCTAGGTTATAGGTTACTTAACAGGGTTATGTTTGAAACGTTGGCCCCAATATGGTTTATGGTTTGTTTGTTTATGCGTCTATCTCAAATATTAAAATGTGGTAATTAGCAATATTTCTACAGAAATGACAAGAAACATTAGTTACTTGACATGCTTCACTTCAAGTCAACCCTTCGTTAAATATAGCCAGCAGGAATGGTTCCTATGCTGATATATAAGCTTAAATATGTAACGACGGACTGAAAATATGTCGATGACACTTGTCAGCATCTGTACATTTGAGTGGATTGGACATCGCTGTGACCAAGATATGCTCAAAGAAATGTTCCACAACCATCTATTTATTTCCATGTACAAACGTACGATCCACATGGTTTAATTTACAATTAAAACACAGGAGTCAATACGTGCTGATATTTAAAAGTAGTATACGTCAATAATGTGTCAACAATGAATAACCTAATAGGAGTTTCTGTTCTATGCTCGAATGGTATGTGTATTGTTATACACCGAAGAGATAGTATATGTCCGCTGTGACCAGTTTCAACTTTATTTTGTGTTGTATGCTGATGTTTGTTAAGTGTATTTATTTGTTTGTCTGCCTAAGTTCATCTGCGTATACGTTGATAGAGAAATGATACACGTACTAGTACAATTTATAGCATGCACTGAAGGAATTTACGTAGAAAATTGTAACGCGAAATGTGATCAATGCATTCAAGGACCTTGTGATAACGTTATGGTGCATGTGCTAGTGGGTGAAAGGCTGGGTACAAGGATAAATCAACATGACTGTGTAGAAGATAATGTTGTTTCTGAAAAATACAGTTTCACTCTTGAAAGGTAATTGGAACGTCATACAATGTGACTGTGTAACAGCTGAAATAACACAACCCAGGATGACACTTATTAATAAGTACTTATGGATGAGCTAAAATGTGTATCTTTGCTATTAACACAAATAGTAACAAACTTATTAGAAGCAAACAAACCCTGGCAAAGTGTATTGATAATAAAAAAAGACATAATATGCATTTTCTGTCTATGAAATTGTTAAACTCAATATGATTGAGACATTTTGAAATAAGCAAACAACATGATTCTTAGGATTTTTACACATTTGTTAATATGCATAGTTTATGCTGTCAAGTGGGGGCGTTGCAGTGGTTATGTGATGGGTCGTTGTTCTTGGGGATGTTGTAAATCAGTCACACAGAAGTCACATAGAAGGTTCATGTATATATATTAGAGTTAAAGTAGCCCACATATGGATAATACAATATATATGAATAACCTTTATAATGGTAGTTAGACTACATTACAGGAAACTAGTTCGAATGTACACAGAAGGTGACACTCCTATCAACTCCGGTCAAAATTGCATTAATCAGTAAGGCTTTCAATAGTTTACATTGGCAGTTGTAATTGTATTTAATCCCAAGTCTACATTACTGGAAATAGGCACTGTGTAATAAAGTCTAACAGCGTCCATGTCCACTAGATTTAAAAGTCCACACTTTCTATTAATTTAGCTGTTACACAAGTTTGATGGTATGCTTGGCATTGTTCGTGCCTTAAATATGCATTTGGTTCAACATTTCACTTGACCATACCCCGCCCTGTTTTGATCATTTATGACTGATTAATAACCCTTAAGTAGTGTTTCGATCGTATGGCACAGAGTTTGGACCGTCGATATAGTGCATAGAGATTATTCAACAGTTGCATTGGTTTCAATTATGACAAACTATTTCAGAGAGACAGATGCGTTTCTCACATGAATGAGCAGAGTGAATGAATGACGAAAATAAAACCTAGTTGCAGAAATGTTCGTTTTGTTTTAGCGGAATAAACTGTGAAATAGATAATTATACTTTTAACTGAACTATGTCTTATTATAATAATTTAGACAACTTTTTCATCCATATATCAGTAAATATATATTTTACTATGATTTCATAATAAGTGAACACCTTAAACTGAACGCGACATTACCCGCTGTTGATAATTGTTACGGTTTACTAGACTAAGTATGATTTATTATTTAAGATTTAAGGAAATTCAGTAAACCTTCCATCATATACCAATGTAAGTTATACACACATTTCTTTAAATAAAATGCCCTTAATTTATATTTGCATTAACGTTTCCATGTAATTTCTGCTAAACAACTTATTCTCTTACAATAAGAACAGACACTTTAACAAGAAAAGCAATTGCAAAGTGGAGATGAAACAAGCTTTGCAAGGTTATATGATCAAATAAATATACATATACTGTTGTACTGAGAGATACTGTTCATAACACATAGTTTCATCCGCTGCCGGAACGGCAGCGACTCATATTGTTTTCATAATTGCACATGGTAAGGTAGCAATGAACAGTTTCTTTGAGTTTCTTTGAGTTTCTTTGAGTTTCTTTGAGTTTCTTTGAGTTTCTTTGAATTTCTTTGAGTTTCTCGCTTTGATAACGCAATCCTATAATTACACATGGTAGCAGTGAACAGTTTATTGTGTTGTGATGCACACGCTAACGCACATGAATCCCTTACATGTGAACAATTGTATTTCTGTGCTGATGTGTACTTCTAACATGTCGTCCTACAAAGGTGAATACTAGTATGTAATCAATATGTAACGCATGTCAAAGATTTGACCAGAGCGAAGCGAGGTCGTCGACCTTGATTCAAAATGTTTGGTAGGCAGAACTGATGGTAAAAATTGGAAGAAAGTTTCTGGTAAGAAAATTAGGTCTTGGCATGTTTACGTCTTCGTGACATTTTTTTATTTATTATTTTAAAATTTTTTTAACACACATGACTTGGTCTATTTTTATATTAAACTTTGTTCCCAGTTTCTACCCAGAAATAGTGCTATTTTCTCTCGGCAGCTATTTTATGCTTGCGTAAAATATTGCTTGTCTTAACATCACACGATCATGGTTTATAGCTTGTGGTTCATATCATAACAATACAAATCGATTGCTGTTGATTTTGTGGGATAACATTATGGGATGCCAACTGTGATTCCCTGCATAAGTTAGAATTCTGATAATGGAAGTGGACACTGAATAACATGGTTTTAGGTTGAATACATCTCGAGAACATGAAATGCATTTCTAGTAATCATCTTCACTTACATTCATTTCATGTTGTGCTCGTCTCCATTTCCCATTCTTCTAAACTATTGAAGGGTTGTACAGCAACACTCGTTCTTTGTTTATGGAATGTGTCAAGCGTTGCGATCTATTTGAATTCAACATTTTAGTAAGAATATAGCATTGCTATATCTATGAAACAAAATCAACCTTGTTTTTAGTTAGCCCACTTATTACATAAATCAGTATTATTGCTGTTTAGAATGTGACCCTGGAACTTATATGAAAGACTGCGAAGAACGTTGCAACAGTTTCTTTGAGTTTCTTTGAGTTTCTTTGAGTTTCTTTGCTTTGAGTTTCTTTGAGTTTCTTTGAGTTTCTTTGAGTTTCTTTGAATTTCTTTGAGTTTCTCGCTTTGATAACGCAATCCTATAATTACACATGGTAGCAGTGAACAGTTTATTGTGTTGTGATGCACACGCTAACGCACATGAATCCCTTACATGTGAACAATTGTATTTCTGTGCTGATGTGTACTTCTAACATGTCGTCCTACAAAGGTGAATACTAGTATGTAATCAATATGTAACGCATGTCAAAGATTTGACCAGAGCGAAGCGAGGTCGTCGACCTTGATTCAAAATGTTTGGTAGACAGAACTGATGGTAGAAATTGGAAGAAAGTTTCTGGTAAGAAAATTAGGTCTTGGCATGTTTACGTCTTCGTGACATTTTTTTATTTATTATTTTAAAATTGTTTTAACACACATGACTTGGTCTATTTTTATATTAAACTTTGTTCCCAGTTTCTACCCAGAAATAGTGCTATTTTCTCTCGGCAGCTATTTTATGCTTGCGTAAAATATTGCTTGTCTTAACATCACACGATCATGGTTTATAGCTTGTGGTTCATATCATAACAATACAAATCGATTGCTGTTGATTTTGTGGGATAACATTATGGGATGCCAACTGTGATTCCCTGCATAAGTTAGAATTCTGATAATGGAAGTGGACACTGAATAACATGGTTTTAAGTTGAATACATCTCGAGAACATGAAATGCATTTCTAGTAATCATCTTCACTTACATTCATTTCATGTTGTGCTCGTCTCCATTTCCCATTCTTCTAAACTATTGAAGGGTTGTACAGCAACACTCGTTCTTTGTTTATGGAATGTGTCAAGCGTTGCGATCTATTTGAATTCAACATTTTAGTAAGAATATAGCATTGCTATATATATGAAACAAAATCAACCTTGTTTTTAGTTAGCCCACTTATTACATAAATCAGTATTATTGCTGTTTAGAATGTGACCCTGGAACTTATAGGAAAGACTGCGAAGAACGTTACAACGTAAATTGTCTCAACACTACAGCTTGTAGGACTACTGATGGTCAATGCGGTGATTGTAAGGCAGGTTGGACAGGGGATAAATGTAAACAAGGTAAACGTTCTTAATAAGTTCAGTTTGAGTTCCCACATTCAAACACTTCTTGATTCATCATAACTATGGTAGAGTAATCGCTTGGTGTTAACTTATACAACGCTTCTTTTAATTATGGTTAAAGATATGATAGAACAATTAATGTACCACGTTACGGAATTTCTTCTTGTGGTTCAGTAGATTATATTATCGACAAAAACTGGCAAATTACTTTACTGTTCAGTTCGCTTAATTATCTGTTAAGAAATGTTACTTGTATCTATCGTAGTTTCATTTTGTTCGATAATGAGAAGACGTTAAGTGTTATACATGTATATATTTCCATTCTAATTAATATTCACTCGTCTATTGGCATCTAAATTGCGCACAAGAAAGTAGTTTACATCGCCTAAACTGTTCGTTATTAGAATGTGGAAAAGGCGAATGGGGTGGGAACTGTACCAATGCATGCGGCTCATGCTACGATGACATCAGGTGTGATAAAATTAATGGATAATGTAGTAACGGATGTAAGCCTGGATATAAAAATACCTTTTGTACCGAAGGTACGTTGCTCTTTATTGAAAGTGTTTGTTTTAATAGTTGAAAGGCGTTTACTCTAAAACTAAAACAGTTGTTGTTTTACGCTGCTTTTTTACAGATGTAGTACACTTATGAGAAGCATTATTGATATGTTATGCAAGAACGTATTATTTCTTTTACATTTTATTGTGTGACAAGTTGTGCTCAAACATGAGAATGAAAATCGATGACCCGTCATTTTACCAAAATTAAAATCCGAATCTGTTTGGAGTAAATGAATTATTGTTGGAAGATGGTATACTAATATATCATTATATTTTATTCGGCGTGTTGATGTCATAGTTAAAGGTGTATTTATTGTAATGATACACGTTTACAGAATATATACAGTAAGACAATATGCATATGCATGTATGTTAAAATATGACGCTGCTTGTTTTTGTTTGAATTCAAGATTGCTTCAGCAGACATATATAGTTAATGTGCCGTTTATAGCAAGTTTACTCGCTATAACATTGTTTTCCTTGTTTTATTTTGCAATATAGAATGTGACCCTGGAACGTATGGAAAGGAGTGTGCAGAACGTTGCAATGCAAATTTTCTCAACACTACAGCTTGTAGGACTACTGATGGTCACTGTGACGGATGTCAGGCAGGATATAAAAGGGATACATGCGAACAAGGTAAACGCCCTTAATTAGTTCATTTTGAAGTTTCCAATTTCGTGACACTTTCTCGTTCACTATAATAAGTGTTAAAATAACACTCTTTTTGGCCTATTTTTATAATTTTTTAAAATTTATTTTTTAAGGTAGAAGTTTATTTTAATGAAAAACTTAATACTTTTCTATGTACATCTTGATTGCACCTGTGTCATTTATATGTTCAGCTTGCCAAACCAGATGTTTGATTATTGGTACAGTGTTGCGTTGCTATCCCCTTTTCAGTGGTACACAAGGTCACAATCCAATACAGCGATCTAATACAATATATCATCAATGGTGTTGCTGTGCTTGCTGACATTATTAAGTAAATAGAGTCAAATAAGTCTTTAATTCTCTCAAATACAGCAAGAAATTGTTGTGTTGTTGTTGTCAAAGATGTTCTCATCGGTAATAATAATAATATAATATGTTAAAGGTCTTTGTGCTATTCTTCTTCAGCGATTGTCGTAGATGTTGCTTTTGTTGTAATAGTGATTAAATGTATTGCATGGGTTTATGACATTTAGAGGCAACTGGATACCTCTAATAACAATCAGATGGTTATTGCTTACATGGTTGTTGCCGTTATTGTTGTTTCATTATACCACTTATTACAGTTTACTTTTCCTTGTGTTAATACAGTCCAGTCTATGGAAACACTAGTCCGGCAATCTTACATGCACCATGGTATCGCTTTTAACTCTTATTTTTCTGATATTATACACATTATAAATAACCGTATTGGATCTAAGATTTACTTAGTACAAATAGACTGGTACCCGAAGTATTATTCATGGTTTAAGGATAACTTCCTCAACAGTGACCAGCAGTAGTCGGTAATGTTGTCACTGCCAAATGTGTTTTTGCTGTAGCTTTATTAGTGGTAAGCTATAACACAGAAGCAGTAACGGTCGGCGGTATTATTGCTGTCGTGGTCGTTCTCGCTGACATTATATTGATATTTATCACTTCAGAGATACCTGTGTCACCAGCTGTCCTTGCAGCAGCAGTATGTGTTGGTGTGACTGCCATACTTGTTATTGCTGGTGTTTTATTTGAAATAAGACGTAAACGAAAGCATATAGCGTAATTTATAAAGCAATAACATAAACCAAATTGTATCGCGTTTTGCGAATCTTAATGTAGCACTCATCTTTAAAAATACAATGACTGCCATACAGTTATGCGTGCTTTCATTCAAATGACATACGTGTACATGTATGCAATCTAGTGGTGTGTGAATGATTAATTTTGCCTCAACTATCGTCATCATATTTTTTAAACATCATTAAGAATAATACAGAAAACAAATAATCGTGTAGAAATTTGATTACGACTATGACATAAAACCAGGAAAAAAGTGTTAGATCATGTTTGCTTATTTGTATTCAATATATTATAGAAACCAGCAGCGTATTGTGGAAACTTTTGAATTAGATCGAACCTCTCTTCACGGCCCCACTGAACTAGTAGAAGCAAATCCAATTAACAGAAATGATACATGCATATATTCTGCAGGTATGTCAATCAGCATATCAGGTAGAAATGATATTGTCCTAGATGTTCTGTAATGGCAATTAGTTAACATTTTTTCTTTTAATATCACTTTTTAAACAAATATTGTATACTACTACCACCTTGCTAACATAATACGTATTTATTTATTTGTATTAAGGCGTGTCTTTTTTTCATACATACTTGTATACATTAACGGTAAGTCTGTTACCTTCGACATTGTTGACATTGTTATTCTTGTAAGTACATGTTTAAAATTACTGTTTCAAATTAATCGTTCTGTCCAGAAAATAATTGTGCTGCTAAATAACAAGATTTAACTGTATGCGTTTATCTCGTATGTTTTATGATTGGACAGACTGAAATAATGTTATTGGTTACGCGCATGTTTTCACACCATGGTTTGACATCCATGTTGATTTTTTCAAATGTTATATTAGTCCACTGTGGTTGCTTCCCTTATGCTGTATGTTTCACTACATTTTCTTAAATGTGTACCAATAATTAGAAAAAAGTGTATGTACATATGTACATATAACAAATCGTACTTGCTTTTCTAAGCAGACGACTATCAACAGCAATCAACAACTCGATCCGGTACGAACAAGCCGACAAGCAAAGCAAATCCCACAAAATCCCCCACATGGATACTCCTATACAAAGGAATTTACCTAAGCAGGCAGTGTGGCTGACCAATCTGAATGAGTATATCAGAAGTAACATTTTCCATAGAGACCATTTAACAACGGAATTCAATGTAAGTATAACGACTGAATGAGTATATCAGAAGTAACATTACAGTCTGAATGAGTATATCAGAAGTAACATCACAGTCTGAATGAGTATATCAGAAGTAACATCACAGTCCGAATGAGTATATCAGAAGTAACATCGCAGTCTGAATGAGTATATCAGAAGTAACATCACAGTCTGAATGAGTATATCAGAAGTAACATTACAGTCTAAATGAGTATATCAGAAGTAACATCACAGTCTGAATGAGTATATCAGAAGTAACATTAGTACAGTCTGAATGAGTATATCAGAAGTAACATTACAGTCTGAATGAGTATATCAGAAGTAACATTACAGTCTGAATGAGTATATCAGAAGTAACATCACAGTCTGAATGAGTATATCAGAAGTAACATCACAATATCAGAAGTAACATCACAGTCTGAATGAGTATATCAGAAGTAACATTACAGTCTGAATGAGAATATCAGAAGTAACATTACAGTCTGAATGAGTATATCAGAAGTAACATTAATGGGATGACAGTAGGGTAAGTGTGAGGTTTGGTGCACCCTAGAACCGGTTTAAACCCCCAGTGGCCTACTTTGCCACTGACCGTTCCAAGGAGGTAGCCCTATTGTCAACCCTTTTGTGTTTGTGATGTCGTTTACTTTTATTATTACTTTTGCCTTCTTGTTTGTCTGTTTCCATGTTTGTTTCTGTGTTTTGTGGTTGATTGTCCTCATTGAATGCTACTTTCCCTGTCCGATCTTTTTATATTTCTTTACAGTCTGAATGAATATATCAGAAGTACCATTACAGTCTGAATGAGTATATCAAAAGTAACATTACAGTCTCAATGAATATATCAGAAGTAACATTACAGTCTGAATGAGTATATCAGAAGTAACATTACAGTCTGAATGAGTATATCAGAAGTAACATTACAGTCTGAATGAGTATATCAGAAGTAACATTACAGTCTGAATGAGTATATCAGAAGTAGCATTTTGCATGAAGACCATTCAGTGTAAGTATAAATATAAGAGAAACATTTGTATACATGTACATAATATAACGGTACGAATTTCTGAACATCATGAATTATTTGTGTAGTCAGTTCCCTACAAACACAATTTACGAGTATGTCTAACTAATTCTTATTAATACCGTTCGGACGATTATTTGAGCCATAGGTTCTTCGGCATTTTCAGAAAAAAAAAAGATCTGTATTACATAATCATTGATGCTTTATAAATAACATTTGGGTAGTACCTAACAAACGTCCTAAGAAGTATTATGTTTGTGAGGAATATATTTCCATATATTTCCATGGGTACGGAATGTGATAACAGTGTATGTTTTGAACAATATTTTTTTAATTATCAATAAATTTCCTTCATATTGAAATCCAGTGCCTTTGTTTTTGTTACAGACTCTGCCTTACGGATTAGAACATCCAACAACCGTTGCACTGAAGCCTATAAACATATCAAAGAACAGATATATTGACATGTATGCTTGTAAGTCTTACAATGCCTTCATCTATGTCAAAATTTAAACTGGAGAGAGAATAAATGCTTGAAAGTGAATCCTCGTGCTTTAATCTTAATTTTCTAAGATTTAGGAAGCATGTTTATTTTTTCTTCAACACATTTTAATCTCAACAAACTTATAAGTGGCTGGTGTGGCATGGTCAATTATAGAGCACGGTGGAAATGAAATCCGCAGGACCCGGGTTTAAGCCTCGCCGGCACCACTGAGTGTCGTCGGTGTGTTATTGGGCAAAACACTTTCCCTTAGCCTCGTCTTTCGAATGGGGACATAAACCGAACTTTCCCGTGTATCCTATCATCTGAGCACGTTAAAAAACATAATAATGTAATCGTTCGTAAGAGTAGGACAGATTCTCGGATTCATATGTATCCTTCCCTAATAAACGTGGTAATGGACGATATACGGTTCTCTCTATACACGTCAATGGTTTTGTGTGTGCCGAAATAAATAAATAATTTCTGAAATATCAACTTCAGTTTCTTGATAATCGTTTGACTGGGAATATTATATTACAGCTTTGATTCGTTATGACATAAATGTTACGCACAACTCCAAAATCTTCCAATTTATGGGGAACATACAAACAATCAAATTCTATGAAGCGTCAGTCCAGTTAGTATAGAGCGGGAAACAGTATGAATCAAAGTTTTAGAAAGTGTTTAGTGAAGTCATATGCTGTATAGTCCATTTTTTCATTTAAAGCTCATAATAGTGTATCATTATATTGAAGAAAGTGTTAGTACTAAGATAGTTGCTATACCTGTTCATTATGAAAAATACAAATATGCCCTCAGGAAAAGATAGTCTTTCAAATTTAATATTCCAGATGATCACTCGAGAGTTGTGTTGCGGACTTTACCAGGACAGCCAGACTCAGATTATATCAATGCCAGCTTCATCAATGTAAATTGCACATATTGTCAGATAACTTGTTAATTAATGCACTTACTATCATGTAGCTATTGTATGTCCTCAACATGGAATATATACGAAGCTGTTATTCTCTCTTGGACTCTTTTACTTTATAAATAGTTTCATATTTCAATTATTAAATATTCATATATTACTATTTATACATGTATTCGGTTTTATTAAAATGTATTCTGTGTTCATGATTGTCTCGTGGATACTGTAATTGCTATTTTGATTTTGTTTCCATGAATGAATGTTCCCTTTCTTACTAGCTTTATAATTTATAACATGAACATTTTCAGGGTCACAAGAAAAAGAAAGCTTACATCGCTGCCCAAGGTATGATAATGGTACACACTATTCCACCTTAAGAGCGGAAAACATGAAACCAATCCAATCCTTTTCGCAATATCGCAATATATAAATCAACATATCAACGATCTAAAAGAGCTAGTGCCTTTTCATGCGAGCGCGCGGGACAGGGGCAATAAAAAGCTGTGTTTTTGTGCTATTCAGCTCCATTTGTTTCTTATTCTTGTAACACTAACCACCGGTAAGTTTTAACCTTGTTGTTTTCTAAGCTTTTTTATATGCATATATACATGATATAAATGAACATCTTTGTGTTGTACTTAGCTAGCATAGTTTTGCTGGTTACTTTTTTATTAGAGGCGTTGGAGATTATAGCCCCGATGCGTTGTAGATACTTACAATGTTCCATATGACAATATGTAAGAGTGAGGTTTTGTGCACCTGCGAAACGTGTTCAAACACCAGCGGTCTTTCTGCAACTGGCCGTTCCAATGAAGTACCCCTGTTGTAAACCCTCTTATGTTTGTGGTGTCGCATACTTTTCTTCTAGTTATCCATGATATTGTTGTTTGGCGTGAACGCGTGTATTTATATGGCTAAGCTATGTGAATGCTACATTTCTTGATGTGTTGTTCTTGGTGGTTGTCGTTTTAGAAATAAAGCCTTTGTAACTACTCGCCCTTGCATACTCGTAGACACATAATTTTGAATAGTATTAATACAATTCAATTGTGAAACTGTGACATATAATACAGCTTTGACGATTAAAAACGTTTGCCCACCTCCAGTCGGAATGGATCTTTTCCAAATTGTCTGTAATAACAATAAGTTATTTACAAAGAAACAAAACCTGAGGTTTTCTTTGTATTTAAGTGGACGAGGGACAGGCATTTATAATTATAATCCGATTTATATTTCCTCTGTAATAAAATGTGAACATTTTCAACGTAAAAATATGAATTGACTACATCAATAAGGGTTCCGTTTTTTTAAAAAACTTTAATGACAAAGATTATAGATTGTCATATGCCGCTTTAAAACGGATGACTCCAAAATAATACGAAATGATCTTAGAAGCATTTGACGATTTGACGACCTGGAAAATCCCACGTTATAATTATAAAATATAAATAATATAAATAATAATCATTCGTTTTTAAGTTTTACAAAAAGTACCAACATATGTTCAACATTAACAAGAACCATTCAATGTTGTTAGTTTGCTTGTGGACATGGTTAACAAAGAAACACAATTATGTTCATGTCAATTTATAAATAGTTACATTTTTGATAGTAACAACATTTCGTATATATAAACAATTATATTTTACATGCGTTTTGTTCAATTCCGCAATTTGCATAACTCTAGCTCCGACGATTGACAACATCGATGAATTCTGGAGGATGATTTGGGAAAAGGAGGTTTCAAAAGTTATCATGGTAACCAATCTCATTGAAGAAGGAAAGGTAGTCCATTATAGTATTTAATATAACACACCTTTTATATTTATAAAGAGAACAGTATAACGATAGCATGGCAGACACTTAGGAATCACTTGTCCGTCGTCCGTCTCGTCCATTCGTCAGTCACACGTTAACCTGAAACCGAACCTTGGCCATCATTTGAAATATATATGCCGTTACATATTTCCAATAACTCTGACTTTTATTTCGGCAGAGTGATGCCCCATTTCCAAAAATGTTAACATGCAGCCTAATCGAGCTCATAACTGGCATTAACTTCAAAAGTATTCGACCGATGTTCGTGAAGCTTCACACATATTAATAAGTAAATGGCAGGCGATACAAGTGTTTCATAGAACACTCTTCTAGTTTACGGCATCAGTTCCGGGTTACGCTGTTTATAAGCTTCGTTTTTGTCATGTAAACTATTTATATTGCATATTATAATACGGTATATAGTGTGTCTGATGTTTTCAATTTATCACAGGCTTTTGGCGATAATTAACAAGAAAAGCGAGCATACTTGCAGTATTATATGTATTGAATGCATATGTGTTGCATGCGTATAAAGAGAATGTTAGAATCGTAGTAATGTATTACTATCTAAAATATATTTACTATGTGCAACTAAAATGTTAACACGTACTTTTAGTAAATATCATGTTCACTGTCAAGTTTCTGTGTATTGTATATGTATTTCTTTGTAAATATACTACCTGTAAAATTACTCAATCAATAAACAAAATATGATTTTACAAATTTATGATTATACTGTTTTACTGTTATTTAGGTGAAATGTCTGCAGTACTGGAACTGTGAAGAGCCGTCCAGTTACGGAGATATATCGGTAACAGTTGCGTCAGAGGACGTGTTTGCAGAGTTCATAATCAGGGCTTTTATTGTGAAATCCGTGAGTTGTAATACACTTTCATTTACAATTCAGTAGTTGATTTTGACGATCTGACAAAGTGTATCATGGATATCCTTCGTTATTAAACATTAATAGGTATATAATATTGTTAAATGAAACTACCCAGACTTTTTGAATTGCATATCTACAGTGGTGAGAAGTAAAACAATACATTTATAACTTTTATACATGTGTATAGATGTTGATTGAAATATAACAATAATAATGCATGTATGTTTGGTATTATATCGATTTGCGCAGATCAATACAGTAGAACATATCAGTTGGTGGCTGATATTGACAATTTGACAAACAAAACTGTCAGTACTGGTTTCAAATGAGAACATCATATAACAATTATACTGCATAGGAATATTCTAGTTTGATAGAGTGCTGTCTTTTTTCTAACACTCGCTTTTACAGCATGAAGTATACTGATTTATAAATCGTAAAGCTTTTACAAACACAACACAAAAAATACAAATAGTCAACATAATAGTGGTAATATATATCACATATCTCACAAGTATAGTCTGACAATTTAATAACGCACATTACTCATTCAGACTATGGAAATCAGGTTTAAAATACATTTTAGATCTCAACAAAACAACGGAGAAAGGTAACGCATTTCCATTTTACGGTATGGCCAGATAAAAGCACACACAAAAAACGTACATGTTTGGTACAGTTTTGGTCTAAAGTTCGTAAAGATGACGTAGAATATTTTCACCCATGGTTGGTACATTGCAGGTATGCGAACTATTGTTTATCTTGTTACATTATTCAATAGCAAGGTTATGTAAACATATAATATATATATATATAAGCTAATCAGTAGGCTGTATTGTCTACTGACCGTTCCAAGTTTGCAACCCTGCAGAGTTCACCATCAGGACTTTTATTGTAAAATCCGTGAGTTGTAATACAGCTTTACCATCGACTTTCATTTACAATTGAGTAGTTGATTTTGACGATCTGACAAAGTGTATCATGTTGTGCATTATGCTGGTGAATGCCTATTTAATTTGCTCATTTGATTTAGTTTGTGGTACAGTATGGACTTACGGTGCCATTTCGTTTTGGTGCTGTGTTTTATATAGGACTAGCTTTCTCATTTAAGTTACTGTAGTTAAATGTACTTTTGTTGTACATGTATCTGACTGACGAATTATTTATCTGTGGTAATTATAATGTTGATTATTAATACATGTATATTAAATGTCTGTAAACAAGTGTATGTTGCGTTCGTGTCAATTCATAAAGGCCCTGATACGATTTTTAGTGCGAGCTATAACAGTATAATGGAAGGCATTCTGTTTGTTTGCTTGAATCCTTCAGAAATTATATCAAAACATACTTATATTTCTAGTGCCGGGGTAGGTAGAACAGGAACTGTTACAGTTATATCCTTGGATATACTGTATGACCAAGGTAAAGGGCTGAAATAAGTAAATGTTTACAAGTGTTTGCAGGAACTGAGACGACAACGTGTAAACATGGTTCAGACTCTGGAAATAATGATGTATTGGCTACAATGACAGCTATATAAATTTGAATTATTGTATTTATATGTATTATAGCGCTGGGGTAGGTAGGACAGGGACATTTATAGCCTTGGATATACTGTATGGACAAGGTAAAGAGCTGAAATACGTAAATGTTTACCAGTGTGTACAGGAACTGAGACGACAACGTGTAAACATGGTTCAAACACAGGTATAAAATTATGTGTAACTTTAGTCACACAGATATGACATTTTTATTCGCATATTGGTAAATTGTAAACTAATTCACAACAAGCATTAATGTCATTGAGTCCATATACTATAACAAGTTTGGTGAATTTGCAATTGGACTGTGATATTGACATGAACAAATTATTGTTTGGGGCGCTTGTTTCAGCCAAAGGGTTTTTGGACTTTTCAGATGAAATTTTGGCTGTAAAATATTTATTTATAAACTGATTTTCAAAATTAAGATATATTTATTTACCACTAAAAATCCAATTCAAATGATATATTATATTTCAGGAACATATTATGAAAATTGCTCATTTTATTGCTGAATAACCTTTGGCATATTATGAAAATTGCTCATTTTATTGCTGAAAAAACTTTGGCTAAAACAACCGCCCCCAAACAATAGTGTGGTTGATGTGCCAAAGGCCACAAAAACTATCACATACAGTTTTAAATACTCGTTTTTGTAGTATTTAAGATGTATTATATATTATATCATTAACCTTACTCTTCTGTCAGAACGTAAAGAGCATAAGTGCATATTGAAAAGGATCTTAAACACAGAATTATAACTATCAGTTGGTAAAAGTGGTTCCAGCTATATTAAATCTAATTTAAGAAAGAAGTATAACAATGTATCTTTAATTTAAGTGTCGAATACAAACGGTGCATATCACTTTCACAGGAACAATACAAATATCTACACGAGGTGGTATTCGAAGCTCTTTTTGTACACGTTCAAGCAATACCTATACAAGACTTTGAAAACGAATACAGCAATCTACTACAAGTTGAAAAAACGACCGGCAATACAGGACTGATGTCCGGATTTAAGGTACATTGTTGTTCCATTAATCATGCAACGAAAATAATAATAGGAGTGACACTGTTTGATGACCATCTTTTGATCGAGTTTGGTTTCAAATATGTAAGAGTACTGTATTTACTGTATTTATAATTTTATGTGTTAAATATATTCTATTCTTTTTTTTTTTTATTATTAGCGATATTTGCTTAAAGAATACATACAATTTTAAAAAATGTAGTCCTATATACCTATAAAAGAACATCCATTAAAGAAAATTATATATATATGCATTTGGTATCTGTCATGTTTAACATTACATCTTAACGTAACTTCATACGTGTGTGGGCTATCATATTTTTTATTTATCAGACCCTAACTCTAAACTCTGCACAATACGTTACAAATACGTGACTGTGTGTTTGTTTTTCAAAATTGTCTATCAACAGTTTTGCAATGTTCAATCAAAGCAAACATGCGTGTGTATTGACAATATGTCTGAAATTTAAAAGTAAATGACATTTCAAATATTTGTCGGCCACTAATGCTTAATAGATGTAAGTATTAAGATTCTTAGTCAATATAATGTATGATACATACTTTAAAACATTAACATTAACGACCATATTATTATGTTTAAAGCGGATTCAGGGTGATATTGTCGATCTCTCGAATGAAGATCTGACTGATATCGAAGAAGCATGTAGTGATAGAAATGATGTGTTCGCTGCAGCCAGACGTGCGGAAAATAGGAATAAAAATAGATACAACAATATTCTGGCGTGTAAGTTTAGATGCACATTATCTATGTTTATTATACGTTGTATTACATGTATGCAAGATGCATATCGTATACGATATGTTTTCAAACATATGTATTGTTACTATTCAGCTCACGTTCGGTAATGAATCTGTAAAGGCTTTTACTTTACAAAGAAGGCCATCCAGCTCTTTAAGATTGCTATTGTTACTAATTATTTATCAAAATTTTAAAACCAATTACCTTTGAGAATAGTGTCTTTCTTTTCAAAGGTAAATTAAATTGCAATATTCTAGATAGATATGAACATCAAATCCTTTCAAACAATAAATGGCTCCGATAGAAGACATACATTATTTTAATACATATATTTATAAATGAATCAATCATGAATTAGTCTTTATATGTGACTTAGTTATAAACTGGCTGTGATATCAAAATTTGGAGTTTATAGTAATTATTGAATGCTCAGCGTCCTATTCGGGGAATATTATATATGTTTCACGCCAGGGTAAATGCATTTTGCACAGGAGATTAAAGGTAATGTAAGATAAAGTGATATACAGAATACCACTCTTTGTAAATGAAGAGCTAGTGATGTTCATTTGTTGCATGGAATATGTTATACGCTAGATTTGTATTATATTATAAATAAAATCGGAAGGTCAAACAGTCTCAGACACGGCACTCCGTAAGTTCGTCTATAAGTCTGTCATATATTAAATATCGTTGGGTTAGTTCTATTTCTTAATCAGCAAGGCATCCGTGTCCGATGTCGTATTTCTCAGATTTTGCTTGAACTTTGTTTGAAATGTGTCACGTAAACGACTCAAACATGTATTGCCTATGGTTTAAATAATATTCTCTTTTTTTCCCGCCCCCTCCGCCTCGCCCCCACCTCCCGCACATCCCCCACATCCACCAATTTGTTGTGTTGATAAATTAGGTGTTCTACTCATGTAGTAAGCATGTCTTTGTTTTCTATTATTAAGCCAATAAGTACAGACCTTTCCTGTCATCACATGTACCCGGATGTAACGACTACATTAACGCCGTATATGTACCGGTAAGTCCGAAACCATTACAACAAAATTTTACGTTAAATTGCATTGTGCTGTAATGCATATTTCCATAGCATCAACAGTTCCATATCTTCAGAGTGTTTTATTTATTCATTGTCAGCTCGATATCTCACTTAACTTCTTTTAATTATGATACTATTACTTCTACTACTGATGATGCAGCACACATAGGAGAAAGTTGTGTCATTGGTAGAAAGAAAATGAGGTGATGTTGACGATTTGGTAATCCAAAAACAAATGAAAACCATCATAATGTTCTTTATTTTCATATAAAAGGCGTTGAATTTATTCGAATGTTATCTTCGTTTTATTTTTTAATCAGTAAAGCTCGACGAATCGGATGTTATGTATTGTTAAATCAAAATAATTCTTTCATATTTGGTTTAATATATTGCTATCATTTGTACATAGAATTCAATACACATGTATCTCGATCAATGATAAGAATGTAATAGAGCCGTAAAGCATCAAATTAATTAATATTAATGATTTAAATAAGAAAAACTTGCCGATTCATCGAAATCTCCACACCAAGCTATTTCTTTAATAATACTTGAATCGGATGACGCATGGGACCTGGTTTAGTGCATATTTACATTGAATATGAAACGTAACCAACGTATTATGGTTGTATTTGGATTACACTATTAATTCTAGCAGTTCTTTTACAGGAAAGACTGATTATCAAACAAACCCCCTTAAAGTGGTTTGTGATAATTTGCTGGAAAACAAGGTGTTATTTTACATACATACTTATATATATTCGCCAATCTGCACTAATATGAATACCTGTCGTTAAAATGTCCCAAACAGAGTAACAGAAATTTGCTAGGCTACATACTGAGTCAAACACCCCTAGAAAACACTGCTGTTGACTGCTGTAGACTCTTGTCTGAATACAAGATACAGACCATCGTCACTTTTGACGACAGCGGGGTGGAAACGGTGTGTATTGACATTATAAATATGATATCAGTTTTAAATTTAATTTTATCTGACCCAAGCGCCTTAAAACTCATAGTTGTCAACAGATGTTGACTCGTATGTGAGAACAGATAAAGTGCATCGTTATCTTTGATAACAATTTGGAGAAAGCGTCATAATTTGATCCATTTTAAATGTTTCAAGTGAGAAAACATACAAATATTACGCAATCAAAATATGTAATGACGTCGATATTTCCATATTTCATTCAATTCAATCTTAGTAGTATTAAGTAATGTTAAAGTAATGATTGCTCAGTACAGTAATACTTTCTGTACTTTCTTACTAAAATAATAAGAATACTAAGAATAACCTAGTGAGCAATAATTATGTGTTAACTAGTTAGTTTCTATAAATTAATTGTATTGCTTTTACTAATACTTCACGTTTGCAGTTTCTTTTAATGAAAATATTTGTGTTAACATACCGAAATATTTTTTAAAAACTTATTTGCCGAAATTTGTCAGGTTGGAACCTATTTGCCAGACAATGGAAGTTTAAAGGTTGGACCTTTCGAAGTGGAATTGACGTCAGAGGAAAGAAGAGATGACTACAATATAAGAAACTTCAAGATGGAGTTTAAAGTAAGTATAAAAGGCGTGGCAAGCCATGATTTATATTAATATATGCTACTCAATTATTTGCTTACGGTCGAGCTTCGAATTTGTATATACGACATGTGGAGTGTTCACTTTAGGATTACATTTCGGGAGTGACATTTTAGCTGTTTGGTTAAATGTACATGCTACTGATTTCATAGCAAATCATTCTGAACGCAAGATATATAATTAAAACAAAATAGTATCCAAAGTAGGTCCCAATCCCACTGGGAGCTCGACTTGTGAGGAAGTGTCGATTCTTCCGGATGGCGGGAGGTGTAAAGTACTCGTTCTACCCAGGAAAAGTGGGTGGTCTGCTTCCAACACAATAGATCGACCGTCATATATAACCTTACATGTGTTGAAAATGACGTAAAACACCATACAAACAAACTAACAAAACAATAAAGGTCCCTGCAAACAAAGCGTGCATGGACCACATGCACATGTATGAATCCCGCATTTGTCATTTGTTCGATATTGTCGTCGTAGAAGAGTATTATTTGCAGTAGTAGTAATTGTAGTAGTATAAGTAGTATGAGAAGTAGTATTAGTAGTAATAGTAGTAGTAGTAGTAGTGATAGTTGTATCAGTAGTGATAGTAGTAGTAGTAGTAGTAGTAGTAGTAGTAGTAGTAGTAGTAGTAGTAAAAGCAGCAGTAGTAGTAGTAGTAGTAGTAGTACTAGTAGTAGTAGTGGTGGTAGTAGCAGCAGCAGCAGCAGCAGCAGCAACAGTAGTAGCAGTAGTAGTAGTAGTACTAGCAGTAGTATTTGTAGTCCAAGTGTGACCATGGACAAAAACATGCAAACATCAAATATAAACAACGTTTTAATAGACGTATAAAATATATCGTTATTTTATAAATATATATTTGATGCAAGGGTATGCATACTTTCCGCCTTAAAACTAACTTAAACAGCTCGTATACGTGCTTTTGAATTTCAGAACAATGCTGTTTATGGATAGAAACTTATTTTGAAACATTCCATCAAGGTAATAAACAATAATGCTCAAAGGCTTTAAACATATTTCAAACGTGAAATTTGGTTTTATTTTTACAAACAAATGAGTCCGAAATCGAGGTACTTGCTTATAATTAAAAATATTTTATAATGTTCTATACATCAACATCCGTTTTATGGACTACGAACAGACGCATGATAAATTTGAACAAGAAACTACATAAAACCGCCTTGTTAAAACTGTTTTTTTTCATTCCATTCCAACAGGAAGAAGGACAATGGTGCATTATGCAGATAGTATTTACAAAATGGTCAAGTGATGATACAGTACCACGTGATCATAACGCTATGCTAAATCTTATTAACGAAGTTGATGAACAGCTAAAGCTAGTTAACGGAAAATGTATCCTGGTTCAGTGCTTGTAAGTTACAAACAACGATATATACAAGATCTGACATGAGTCCTTGTTTAAATGACTAAACGATTTGGATAAAACTATATGATGCGAATGCTTAAGGGAAAGCAAATATCTCTATGTCCACCGCCATATGGATGCCATCTTCGGGATGGTTAAAAGTATGTACTATTGATTTTATGAATATTGAATTCTGCTCAACCCGGGGCTAGAGAGCGAGAGCAGTAGCTAGCATATTTCACTAAGTTCATGAACAGTCTCAATCAAACATAGACTGCAATATTTTGTATGTGTCATGTTCGGCCGTTTCCAAAGGCCCACTCTCATACTCTTTTATTATACTTGGTATGTGACAGTGGGAAATGTATCGATCTCAACACCAGTTTTTAAAGAATTGTGTAATTTGCACTCTATGTTATGGAGTGTAATACTATAAGACAGAAATGTAACGCATTCCGCTAACCATCGTCTCTAGTCTGACCAAGAGTAAAATAGATTCAGAATCATCTAATGACAGGTTCAGTTATGGTCACCACTAAGACGTCTCAGTGGCGGAGCCTTTCCGTTGAATCGCTAACACTATTGACTCTTCGATTTTGTAGAGCTTTTGCGATTTGAAGGTAATAATGGTTCTCGTTTCCGGTAAATATCTAAATGGTCTGTTTTGTGTTTCTCGTTATTAGTAGCTGGGTGTAATGTCGACGTTAGTACATGACTAAGTAAAGACCGAGATCGTCAAGGCGATCTCGATTTGTACATTTTTATCATAAATTATAACAAATAAAAATACATGCATTACAGTTTCGTTATATCCTATATGAAAGTAAAACTTTGATCATGTTATTACAATATATGTATATTTCGTGGTGTATTCATTATTTTGTAAAACGAGATTTATTGGGCCTTTGGCAACATCGAAACTCTTTCAATTCTGTCTTTTTATGCAAACATGCTAACAAATACTGACCTTGCTGATTGGTATGCCAATGTAGACGTCAAATATCGAGATTCGCAGCACGTGCAATACGTGAACTATGGAGGAGCGATGTTTATACATACATAACGCGACTGGGAAATCCCAAAAAAGAAAGACTATATTAGCAGTGTCCTAAAACAGTATAAATTGGACGAAAGTTAATTGTAGATCTTAGTCTATTAAACAATTACAGTTTGAAATGAATGAAGCTATGTGTTAAATAACTGCCAATATTTCCAAATTATCATTTTCATCATGAAAATTGAAAATGAAATAAATATATCTTGTGTTTTTCATTTACGCACTTTTTGGATGAACGATCCGAATGAGCCACCCCATGCCATATATGCCTATAATTTACATACCAAAGAAGTTCGACATTCATTCTACTGTTTAGACGCACTATTTTACATGATACTAACATTTTTATGTAGTCTATATTTTTGTAGAAGAATATATAAAGCAGAGTTTTCATTACATTAATGAAAAATAACTATAACGTAAACCAATATGTCTTTATTCCTCAATACATCAGGCATTTTACTCCAGAGACGTCCGAATAGTATCACATACCTTGTAGTTAATGTCTATAATTACTTGATCTACACTCTACTCCAGGAATGGTGCAGAGAGAAGCGGATTATTTGTAGTACTGATGAACGTACTAGAACGAATGAGAATCGAACAAGAGGTCGCCATTCCACAAATTATTAGACAAATGAGGCATATACGTCAGCAGATCTTACCAACCTATGTGCGTAGTTTGTATTCATAAAGCACGATTTCTTCATGCAGCTAAAACTAACAACATTTTCCGTTGAATCGCTAACACTATTGACTCTTCGATTTTGTAGAGCTTTTGCGATTGGAAGGTAATACTCGGTTGATAATGTATACAACATTACTGTTCGTTCAATACATTTAAAGGAATTGATAGCATGCTTTTATTCGTATTTTCGTTAACAAATTAAACTTATATATGTTTCATTAGTGTGTTTATTTACTCTTCAATTATATGAATAGTTTAGGAGGAAGGAAATGTAATACATAATATAGTTAGTGCTAGTGTTATCATTATATTGTTTGCTCTAGCGGTTATTTGTATGCTCCAGATCTATGACTGAGTAACCTGCATAGGTAGCAGGTTAATGTATGAAATGACGTAGGTTATTGTTATTCGAGCAAGCAGCCTATTCGGTTCAAAATAGCAATGTCAGTAGAGAGAATGCGATGGGGTAGCTTGGGAACAGTTCCAAGATTGTTAGCCGCTTTCCAGATCCTTACGTCATGGCTTATCTCAATGTTAGAAATATTGCCAGCATATTACAGCATATTGATGTAAAAAAACCAAAGCCTTTGCCAAATACGGAGGCATAATTCAGCCATATGATATTATCTCATAGTTATATTTGGGTAAGACTCTCTGCACTATACTTCCTGTTTGCCAAATTTGGTTATACCTTCTAGCTTATTCTTAGAAATCCCTCCATCAGTTATAGGAAGTAATGAACTCCGTAGGAAGTTCGGTATGCTCGACTGTATATAAGCAGAGAGAGAGACGAGAGAGAGAGAGTGGGTGTGAGTGTGGCTGGATAGGAGCCCAGTGAACTAAGAGAGTAAGAAACATGCTTTAGAAATGGACATTAGAAATTAGTAATTAGTAAAATAAAATTGAGTGACACACCAAAGAAGAGACTCAGTTGTTTTGGAGACCGGAAAGTTATTTACGTAACAATTAGAAAGAAAAACGTGTTTTATGGCTTTGACTTTACTTTGCTTCACTTGACTGTTGTTGTTTGTTTTCTACAGGAGCAGTACATGTTTTGCCACGAAGTTGTGCTTCGTCATTTACAGAACACAAGCACATAAGTGGGAAACTTTATAGAGGAATAACGCATGTGGCGATCCAGAAAATCTGATACAGTTTAACAATTTAAAGCTAGTGGTGGATAATAATACCTTCTACACCTTTTAAGGGCCAGGTTTTGTTTGCGTATCATGATATATAATTATATAATTTATCACACAAATCCATGTTTATAACTCAACGCATTTGTGCATGGATATTTCATGATTAAGGTTCCTATAGCCATACACATTTTTAAAGTAGTTAGTTATGTAAATTGCATGTTACTAAATACCAATAACTTTGTTCGTGTTGTTATGGCTAGGAGAGCTGACCAATATGTAAAATAACTGCTTCAAGCAGATTCTTTTTTTAGAGGCACAATGTAAGTAACATTTAGTGTAGTAAGGTTAATAAAAATCTCTATTTTTAATAACGACCAATAATGTGCTTGGTTTTGCTCCCCGAATTTCAAAATAAGTTGGGTCATTTTCCATTTGTTTTCAAGTAGGTATTAAAAATGCGGGTTACTCTTCGATTTATATGTACAGTCGAACCTCGATAGCTCGAACACCGGTGATTCGAATACCATCGGTAATTCGAACACATTTTCCGGTCCCGACACAACTCCTATATAATTCCATGAATTTTAACCTCGATTATTCGAATATTATTTCTCGAATACCCCGGCTCGCTCGAATACTTTTTACGGTCCGAAGATCCATTTTTTGTGTGAATTTAAACCTCGCTTAATCGAAGGTGATGATCCCTTGCCATGCGACGTCGGCCATATTAATTGTAATTGTTGACGCGTTTGTATTTGTTTGTAGCACGTTCGATCATAGTGCGAAAATAGATAAAGTTGGTTGTTAAAGGTGCGAACATTTATGATTGAAAAGCGATAATAGACAGATAAAATTTATGTGTAGTGAACTTCGTTTACTGTTAATTACGATAAATTAAACACGGTTGATTTTCTAATTAAATAATGTACGGAAACCAGTCTTACTTTGTTCTCATTATTCGGACTTCCGGAATGTATGTTAAAATCTATTAGTGTGATATTTCTTTAAATAAATGATAAATCAAACACATTATTGCAGTTTTTCTTGTATTTTCAGTGTAATAATTACATGTTTATATATATCCGTTATGAGGTTTAAACAAACATGCATGAACATAAAAACATACCGAGAACGATACATCACGTACACAAGTAACCCTATTTCGGATGGTACACAAATTTGGATAGATATTTTGGTTTTTACCGTTACCTCGATTCCTCGAAGCCACCGATGGCTCGAACATATCCCTATGGTCCCGCTGACTTCGAGATATCGAGGTTCGACTGTACATTTATATCGTGTAGTATTTTACTTAACACATATTCTTAAACATATATTTCAAGGAAGAATGCGAATTGTTAGGTACAGCCCTGAAGCACATATTATAGGATGTTGCAATTGAAACAAAGAGTATAAAGAAAGAAAATGATAAAGTATAAATCCTTTTTATTTTTTCATTTTGAAATTACTATTTACTTTTAGCCATTATCATGGATTAAACATTGATATTGCTTCAAACATGTACAAATAAATTTTGCTTGAGAAACAATGTATTTTTTCTAAATTATAGTTTAAATTAAGACTTAAGACATCCACTGAAATATACGGAGAAATGACATTTCATTCAACTCCTCATTTAAATCATTATACACTGTTTGGGAGTATACCTTGTTTGGGTTTACATAAACGTTTAACTTGTGTACATGTACATTTCATTTGATTGCTTACTGAAACTGTTCATATTCGAAAATACTGTATTATGTTATATAAACTTTGATTCGACTTTAAGTTCAGATGATCCTAATTACAACGATCGTGTTTCAAGTCATTTCTTATACTGAAACACGATCGTTGTAATAGTGAACATCTGAACTTAAAGTCGAATCAAAGTTTATAATCCTTTGCAAAATTTTATTATGGTCTATGATCTACTTTTGTAATATAAATTTAATTTGAGATTTTTTCTGAGAAAAGGACTATATCAATAACTACTGATAATGGCGATTCTTTGGAAGCAACAAACACAACCAAGAGACTTTTTAGCTCACCTGAGCCGAAGGCTCAAAGGTGAGCTATTGGGAGTCTTTGTACCTCACAGGTACACGTGTGTCCTGCATCGGTACACTGTACTTTATATGTACAGTACACTGTACTTTATATGTACAGTATACATGCAACTGGTTACTACAGTAACCGTATTATTCCTGGTACTCGCGTTTCCACGCCCAATTTGATACTTAATAACATGAAGTAAAATTGTTACATGTACAATTTTATAACTTAGTAATAATTAATAAAAAAATGACTAAGTTCACGTTAATAAACTGTTACAAAGTCTGCACATCCAAACGTTTAGCGTACTAAATTCGTACAGTAACAGTTGTTTATGTGTTATTAATGCGTACAAGTTGATATTATTTTGTTATTTATGCATATAAATTGAATTTTTTTTACTTAGTTAAATGAGTTGCATTTTAATTTGTATGTTTAAAAAATAAATGACTTTTACTGCAAATGTAAAAGTGTACTGCATACACGCATGTGTTTACTACAATAGCCATAGTATGCCGGCTACTCGCATTTCCACGCACACTTCGATGCTAATTAACATGAAGTAAATGTGCTACATGTGCAATTTTATAATTTATTAATAATAAATAAAAATGACTAATTTCACGTTAATGAGCTATTACAAAATCTGTACATCCAAACTTCTGGTATACTAAATTCGTACAATAACAGTTGTTTATATATGAATTTTTATAAAAATTTTATTGAGTTTGAATGTACGTGTATGTGCTTATTTGTTCATGATATAGATATGATTATATATAATACATCAACCATAACACTGATATAATTATATATGTTAAGTTATCTTATCCGTGAAATTTTAAATGAAAATTATGACGTGTTCATGTGTTTTGTTTCTACTTTTGTTCTCTAAAAAGAAGTAAACAGTATAACATTGTTTATTTTTGCATCTGATATTTGTTCATACATTTATATGAGAATCTTGCTACGTCTGTTAAAAATGTATATGTATATATTGTATGATCATATTGGTCTATGGCTTACTGATTTTGGAATAAGTGGTTCTTCTTCTCTTTATATTATTGTTTATGCATACAAATTGATAATATGTTACATAAGATAAATGTGTTGCATGCACATTTGTAGATTTAAAAAAATGTAAAAAAAATGACTTAATCAACTAGTTTAGTGTTAATGATCTGGAAAAGTAAATCCGTATATTAGCAGTAGTATATCATTTTCAGTGTGTCGTTTATTTTTTTCTCGCGTTGACCACATTTTAACATGGAGAAAATGTATTGTATTAAACATTGTATATCATAGTAATACTTAAAATGTGTTTGTGAGGGTGTATTGCATTAATTATAGTTTACAATGTATATTTCATTTTTCAATGGAAATTATTAAAACTAAATTTAAAAATAAAAATAATAATTAAATGTGTGCGGAATTGAGATAACAACTTCAGGAAAAGAGTAACATTGATGTCCCATTGTGCGTTTTGCTTCAATAAGTTATATTATAAACCACCAGTTTTTTTCGGCAAAAAAGGAATCATTTCTGTTTGTGTATATAACAGAATTGTGCTCAGGAATGAATCACTTCTGAGATTTTTTTTAGGATTAAAGCAGGGATTAATTATATGTATAATTACTCCTGATTAAAGTGATGATCAAATGGAATTGAATAGCTATTATTTTTTCTATCCTTTTTATCTGGAAAAGTCGGTTATTAAATATTTTCTTCTCCAATCATATTTTATATATCAACATGAATTTAGTCAATCTTCCATGCGCTATAGCTACACACATTCTTAATTCGGGTACAAGGATCGGTACTATCAAATCAACACTAATTAACACTAATTAACAGTTATTGGCCACTAATTATTTGACGTTCGTTACTCATTATCGCATATTACCGTATAATTATCTCATTAACACTTTTGAATGCACCGTATTTAAAAACTAATGTAGCCGTTCACATATTATGAAATATACATTGGTGAACTTGTACTAATATAGTTATTGTGTTTAAATTATATTTATAAGAATGTATGTTTTTTAGATGAACAACTATGTAAAAGTTTAAGTCAATATAATTTCTTCTTCTCTACAAGAAAAAAATATAGCGCGAAGTAACTAAAGCATAGACAATCATAAAGAGAATATATGTCTGCATACAGATGATATTATATTATTCGGTAATACTTAGGTAAGTGTATATTAATGTATAGTTTCTAGTTGGAGACAACACATAAATTGCATTTTTCAAAATGTACAGACTGGTTTACCATGATTGGCTGCCATTAAATTGTTTATTCCCCACACCATAAATATTCATGCGTAAACACGTAAACATCTGTTTTATTAATTATTAAGCTATCGTTGCAAAACTAGAATTAAACCATCTCAAAGGATATACAAAACAACTTGGATAATTGACCTTATATGAAAAGAAAATGGGTGTCGCTACATCGTGATTTTGAGTTCCGCTCGAGTCACATAATGGATGGACGGTGGTTCTAATCAGTTAAGGCATCCCTATAATCATTTGATTATGAGCTGAACCAGTTCAGAATATATTAGTCTTGTTCATACCTACATCATCATACAAAATATGTATACGTAATAAAATCAATACATAATTAAATCACGTTAATTTATTAGTCAGTATAGTAGTGTAATTCATCACAGTTAAGAAGAGTTGAATAAGTTCTGTTCTGTTCTTATTTTTCATTAAGATACCAGAAGGCCTAATATCGATCGATAATCAAATTATACTGTGCGTGATTATAGTTAATTAGTTGATTACCCTCTAATAAACTGCTAATTATCGTAATTATTGCTAATGCCAGACCCTGTTTTTCATTGGTTTACTCGTTCACGCGTGTATCCTACTGGTGTCTTTGGTATAAAGGTTTAGTTTTTTATACTCTGGCTATATATATCCACCTTAAGTATTTGGCTTCTCCTTTATAATAACATCTGGACTTCCAAAACCTATCCGACCTCCTGGAAACTGGCCTGTGTTATCCCGATTAAAAAACCCAATAAGGACTCTAATGACCCTAAATCCTATAGACCCATAAGCTTAACTTCTCATCTTAGTAAATTAATGGAATATATGGTCAAAAATCGATTAGAACACTTCCTGGAAACAAAACACTTATTAAATAAATTTCAATCAGGTTTCAGGAAGGGCCGCAGTACACAAGATCAGTTGGCCAGATTACAACATGATATAATATATGCAAAAAATATTGGACATTCTGTAATTGCTATATTTTTAGATTTACAAGCAGCATTTGACCTTGCTTGGAATATAGGAATTCTTTCTAAATTATGTGATTTTGGCATTAGAGGAAATTGTTTCTCCTTCATTAAGGCCTTTCTACAGGACAGGAAGATACAAGTTAAGGTTGAGGACTCTCTCTCTGATGAAGAATCACTAGAGAGAGGTACTCCCCAAGGTTCCATAATATCCCCCCTCCTCTTTAATATTCTCATTAACGACCTGCCAGATATCGTAAAAGACACTGGCATGGTTGTTAGCCAATTTGCCGATGATAGTAGCACGTGGGTAACAGGAAAAAATTTAAATAAACTACAAACTAAAGCTCAAAAGGGCCTAAATTTAATATGGGAATGGGCCAAAAAATGGGGCTTTAAATTATCACCAAATAAGACAGTGGGAATTATTTTTGGCAATACCCCCCGAGAATCTGTCGACCTTTTTCTAGGTGACACTAAAATTATATTCAGTAAAACAGCCACATTTCTAGGCATGATTTTTGATAGAAGACTAAACTTTACAACACATATACACAATTTAATAGCTAAATGTGAGAAAGATTTGAATTTATTAAGAATGTTAAAAGGAACGGATTTTGGTTCAGATAGAAAATCTCTAATTATATTATATAAAACCCTTATTAGACCAAAAATAGATTATGGTTCCCACGTTTACTCATGTGCTTCTTCCTCATTATTACAGCAACTTGATATAATTCAAAACAAAGCTTTAAGGATAGCACTAGGCGCACTTAAATCTACCCCAAAACATATTTTAGAACATGAGGCGGGAGTTCTCCCCCTCCATTTACATAGAGAAGAGCAGATGCTGAGATACTGGTCTAGATCACAGACTAATAAAATAACTAATCCTGTGAATGACATTATTAAACCTACTTATTGTAAAAATAAGTTCAAAGATAGGCCCAAACCCTTTGGTTCAGTCACATTTAATCTTGTTGAAGAATACAACTTAAAAGATATAAACATCTCAGACTCTAGTAAAAAAGATATTCCACCATGGACTTTACTTACTCCAATAGTGGATATAAACCTTTCGAATATGATTAGTAAACAAGACAATCAACAAGATATTAAATTGGCCTTCAACGAACATATAAATAATAAATATAATTCCCATATCAGCATTTATACAGATGGATCAAAAGACCCAAATACTGGTAGAGTGGCATCTGCTTTTGTCATTCCAACTTTAAATATTACAAAAATAAAAAGAATTACAGATGGATTATCAATATTTACTGCTGAGCTTATTGCGATAAAAAATTCCCTCAAATGGATATACAAAAACAAACCCCCATATTCAGTTATATTTTCGGACTCTCTATCCAGTCTAACTGCAATAAGGGATAGAACTAGTAAATCAAGGCCGGACCTAATTTCAGATATTTTAATTCAGATTAATGATTGCAACCTCTCAAACATTTCAGTTACATTGGAGTGGTGTCCGGCCCATGTTCAAATACCTGGAAATGAAAAGGCAGACCTTGCTTGTAAGGCAGGCCTAAATAACATATTAATTGATCAACCTGTCCCATTAGCCCCTTCAGAAATATACTCCATCATCCATAAAATAATTAACATGAAATTAAATCATTATCTAACTGAACAAACGAATAAATATAATACTATTACCAGGCTTAGCAATAATTTTAGAAATCATGATCTTTTTTCAACTAATAAATTAATAAATAAAGATATCACTAGATTGAGAATGGGATACAATCTACTACCAGCAAGTATGGGAAGCCATATAATAAAAGATCTAAATAAAGATTGCCCCTCTTGCTCTGTCCCATTCACCACTGAACATTTCCTTCTCGATTGTGATCAGCTAGTTGCAACCCGAAATAATTTAAAATTTAAACTTCAACAATTATCTATTGCATTTAATCTTACAAATATTCTAGATCCTGAAAAACGATATAGACAAATAGTTTTTAGTGCGCTTGGTGACTTCATTAAGGATTCACATTTCCAAAAGAAGATATAACCTCTTATGTCTTAGCTAGATATATCATATATACGATTAGGTGTAAAACATCAATACCTATTCATGATTATGTTCCCTTATATTCCGGTTAGTATTACATGGTAGTCTGCCAACAAAACAATTTACTAAATGTACTTTCTCCACCTTTTAAATATAATAATTCATTTATAAATACAGATAGTTTCGGTCCGAAAGGTTTGTCAATTGGCTAGACGGTCGTTGTACTGGCTCCCCATCTGGCAATCAATTCGGATCTATATCTTTTCTTGTCATTCATTTATCTAGGGAAGTAAAAATCTACCCTACACCTTAACTACATTAATGACTAAATTAGTGTGGGGACAGCCCTATCTTCTGGCGTCATGGATATGTTGGAAGGCCTAGTGGAATAGCCTGTGCGTTGTCTGCTGGGCTCGAAAGCACTTCATGGCGACAAGAGTGTGGGGACTGTCCTACCTTTTGGGGTAGTGGAGATGTTTACCAAAATTGTCTGCGTTACTGTGATGGTAATTGCTTAATAGTATTTGCATTAGTTTTTTCTATCATCCCTCTGACTTTCACTCTTATTAGTCTTAGTGATAATTCCAAGCAACAATATTGTGGTGTAATTGAGAGGCTTGTTAAAATTCACATTTCCAAAAGTAAGAATAATCATCTTCAGACTACCAGAAATAACAAGTTATTAATTGTATAGCTACAATATGGGACTGATCCGGTGGACGCGCTGGGGCGATTCTTGGGTCTTATGACAACGCAGGCACAGCGGTCCAGGATCAGTCACGTATTCCCCCATATATTTAATGAGAGTTATATGTTCATTTCACTATATACCCCTTCTTGCCCCAATCTATTTATATTAACACCTACAGTAAAATCTTCAATTAAATGTAATCCACATTTCGCCTGACCTTTCCCATTTCCATATGTTTTAGAATTTGTACTGATATATATTCGGTCCACATTTAATTAATAATCTATCACTGATGGGGAAGAACTTAGACTCATCAGTGGGTACAAACTCTGTATTAAAAATACAGACAGTTTACTACCTCCAATTGGAATAGACCTCATTTTTAACATATTTTTTTTCTTCTGTGAAAACGAGCATCGGCTGTTAATCTGTTCCTAATGGATACTTGAGACTAAGGAGTCCCATTGGATCCACGGGATACCATATCTTTTAATTAACTTTAAACATCGGCATTTTGTAACGGACTAGCGTCCGTCCTGCCCTATTTACAATGTAACAGGTTTTAAACATATTATCTTATGTTGGATTTTAGTATGGTAAATCGATTTTTACGAACCCATACTGATTAACGACAGCTGCTCGACTTTTCTGTCTATATAGTAACAATATATTGTAAGTCCCCACCGGTCCCGCTGTGTGATTTTAATACTTATCGGTTTTTTATATGATAAGATAATAGAAATTCCTGGCTGTCCGATTTATTTTGTATATATGCTTAGTTTTATGACGACAGCGGGGAAGAAAACATTTTTTAATCTTGTCTGATGCACACAACGGGATAGTGTGGTAATATTATTAACATGTAAATCCTATGTATACTTCTGCCCCGTGCCCTCCCCAGTGTGGCCTCCGCGTGGCTTTGGCGGAGGGACACACTCCACTTGACGTGATTACTCTCATAGCGCACGCCTCTGTTGGCTTCGTTTTGTTTTTATTGAGAGATCTGGAGTGATGTCCTACAAACAACACTGGGTTATTTTACTTTATTTTATTGTGTTTTAAAAATATATGCTCTCATCTAATGATGTCCATTCCTTCTGGAAGGGAGCACGAGGCAGATAAAACATGGAGTATGTATATATGTAAATATTAAGATAGAATAATTTTTTAAAAATCAATAAGTGGTGACGCGCTGGCGTTGGAATATAATATATCCTCAATTTAAATTTAAATTTAGAATAATAAATAGACCAACCAGAGCTTAATATAAACATCTAAGGGCTGTTAATATACTTTATTATTTTTAATCTAAGCGCCTTCTGAATTTCACGGTCAATCCTATAGAACTGACACAGTTGTCTACCTGGTTCTTGCCACTATTGAAACAACTATTCCCCTCCAATTTCCCCTCCAAACAATTTTAACCACCTACCGAAAAGCTCGCCAAAAGGCCTAGTGCCATAGGGCGAGCATAAATAAAACCTAAAAACTAACTAACTCTGGCTATATTCATAGCGCACGCCTCTGTTGGCTTTGTTTTTTATTGAGAGATCTGGAGTGATGTCCTACAAACAACACTGGGTTATTTTATTTTATTTTATTGTGTTTTAAAAAATATATGCTTTCATCTAATGATGTCCATTCCTTCTGGAAGGGAGCACGAGGCAGATAAAACATGGAGTATGTATATATGTAAATATTAAGATAGAATAATTTTTTAAAAAATAAATAAATGGTGACGCGCTGGCGTTGGAATATAATATATCCTCAATTTAAATTTAAAATAATAAATAGACCAACCAGAGCTAAATATAAACATCTAAGGGCAGTTAATATACTACATTATTTTTAATCTAATCGCCTTCTGAATTTCACGGCCAATCCTATAAAACTGACACAGTTGTCTACCTGGTTCTTGCCATTATTGAAACAACTATTCCCCTCCAATTTCCCCTCCAAACAATTTTAACCACCTACTAAAAAGCTCGCCAAAAGGCCTAGTGCCATAGGGCGAGCAAAAATAAAAAATAAAAACAAACTCTGGCTATATCAACATTCAAGATGTTAACATATATGCTTGGTCATAGTTATATTAGACGTTTGATGGAGGACAACGGCGATCGTGAGTGTACTCACTCAAACCGGCAATATTTTCATAAGAGTGGTGGGAAGATAGAAGGTTTCATGACGACAGAAGTTTGGTTTGATTTTATGAAAGTTTGCCAAGTACAGCAGCCAGATTGCGTATTTCTCCAGTTAGGGACCAACAATTGTAACAACGCGGGACTATTAACATGTCCCAGTTCCATATTTGCGGCCTACAAGCTTCTGATTTTAGCCGTATGTCGCATCTGTCCAAGGTCACAGATCGTGATAGGGAGCGTTTTCCCACGCTATCAGCGCAGGGCGTACGGGTATACAGGGCCCCTATTGGACAAACCCGATGATGGGCGAGGGAAGCGCTTAAGACTACGTTTGAATAAGATGTTGTTAAGAGAATGGCCCGGGACATGCGGTCGAATCTCCGTTTTAGCATTTGAATTTGCGTCCGATCGCGGGATGATGTTGGATGACGGTATTCATTTGATACCCATGGGTCATATGTTGATGATAAAGGCATTGGCCGCCTTTGGGGTAGAGTAGGGTAGCCAGTTATTGTAGTTCAGACATGTGAATTCTTCTGGTGCAGCTGAATACATAAAGTAAGTCCTTTTATCTTCGTTGAAAGTTGTGCATATGTATACTTTCTTTAAATTTTAAACTGCTCTTTCTTTATTTCTGCAATTTAGCAGTGCACACTTGTTATTACGAAAGACATCATGCATAATGTGTTGATAAACGAGTAGCTTCATGGTTTATATATATCGCTACCCATTTTGCAACATATAAGTATCACGATGCTTACATGATCCTCACATGATAACCTAGTAAATAAAGAGGATAGCTATTATTATTATATATTATACAAATATAAGCTTTTTTGATTGGCCTAGAAGTGTGATTAAATAGTTTTGATCATTCTAATGGGAAATATGCCAACTGTGCACAAGTTCATCACGTGGCCGTGCAGTAGTTCATCCCGTGGCCGTGCAATAGGACATTTAGTGTACAATAGTACATCTGTGTCATTGATGCGCTTTATTAAAACAGCAAAGCGTCATGTGACCGTGAACTATGAGCGTGCTATAGTTGATCTCTGTCACTGGCGCGCTTTTTTAAAACAGCAAAGCGTTATGTGACCGTACAATAGTATATTCAGTGTGCAATAGTCGATCCATGTCACTGGCGCGCTTTTTAAAAACAACATTTTGCGTTATGTGACCGTGCAATACTGCATTCAGCGTGCAATAGTCTTATTTCCGTCACTTGCGCGCTTTTTTAAGACAGTAAAGGAAACAGATACCTTTTTTACGTGGCTTTAAATTTCAAATGCCAATTCAATTGTATTAGTAAAAAAATCAATGATATTGCTTATAGTTTATGATATATAAAACAACTATGTAATGCCTTAGAGGTCAATGGTTAGAACTGTTTAGCCTCGGGAGTGACTACTGACCCTTAAATGATACTATTGCACTCGGCTTGCCGTCTCGTGCAATGGTACCCTTCTCGTGTCAGTAGTCACTCCGTCTGATAAATATTTCTAACCATTGACCTCTAAGGAATTAAATAGTTTTATAATATTATCAATGAAAACAGTAAGGTTTTAATATTTAACTCGGTCGTTCTTCGTTGTTAGAATAATTATTTTGATTTTAATATTTCAAATTGTTTCATTTTATTTTTAAATATTTATCTTTCCATATAATCAATACAGCATCGCAAGCTGTGTTTGCCTTTAATCAGAAAACAAGAAAAGTATAACGCATGCGTTATATTTTTTTATATATTTTTTTTATTGTTTATTAAAGTGTCACATATAAAATTACATATATACATACATCACAGTACAATTTAAATGTTTTTATATCCAGCCGTATACACGACTTATGAGACACTGAGACAACATCATGTTCACATAATTTTCACTTTTAAAATGATCATACATCAATTAAGTATAAAATAGATAATAACAATTAATAAGACTAAGTAACTATAGAAAAATATAATAAAAAGTAGATAAATAAATAAAAATGATACAAGTTACGAAAGTGTTCTTTTAAAGAAGATTATTGACATAATCTCTATCACAAGTTTCATGAATATAGCTGAAGATATCGGTTTATATATGTGTATGTTTTCTTCTGCGTAGCATCTGAAGAAGACAATTGGCTATACCAAATTGCAAAGAATCTGCGTTCATTAAAAACAATAATTTTTCAATGGGGTTAAAATCTAAAAACAATTGAACTAAGTTATATGCAGAATTAAAAAGATGAAAATGTATGTCGCACTTATATATATGTAGACGATTTTTAATAATGGGTTAGTTTGTGTAGATTTTGTTCAAGTCACATACCTGTAGTCTTAAGATAGAGTGAAGAATTAAAAAATACTGTATGAATACAGATTAGTTTTTATTTGGTCTTAGGTACACATTATTATACGCGTAGTACATATTAGTATACGCGTTAAAGGGAACATATTGAACTATACACTGTTACCAGGTGATCTCGATCACACAGACGCAAAAACTTGAGAATTGTCTGCATTTATTAATAAACATTTTTCATGTACTGATCACTGGGTCCCTGCTTTAATTAGACTAATATACTATATACACAATAGTTTTCGCCTAGATAATTGCACTTTTAATGTCACTAAAGGAGGACACGTACTGAATCGGTACTTCACCGTGGACATTACTGCTAAAACATATATATGACTAAAATAAGCATGAATTGAAGCTAGTGATTTCTTTTTTGAATATTTAGTAACAAAACAATATTAAAGTTAATTTGTAAAAATCAAAAAAAAAATACATATGTACGAGCGCGTGCTAATTAATTCAAATGTAGATAAGAAGAGAATTCAACAACAACAAAATAGATCTGACGTCTTGATATCCTGCAGATATTGCACATCTGCAGGTGACCATAAACGGTTATCAAATTACTGGGAACATGTGGCTTACTTCATGTGACAGATGCGAACATCATCGATGTTTCTCAACTATGCGTATTATTTTCGTTACTTTAATACTATTTTATACAATACATGTATTAAACGGACACACGGCAATCTTGATTTTTCAAAACTCGCGTTTTGTATATATTTGCTAAACGTAAACATATATATATATATGTACTGATAAAAACAAGTTTAGCAAGTAAATAACACATAAATCCTGTTGACCAGATTCTAGGATATGTGTAGAGCGGTCATGGGCAATTTAACTGACATAATTAACAGTTATATTAAGGGAATAAGTCCCAAAAGAAATATGCGAAAACAATAGCAACATGTGGTAATCTACGGCTTCTCGTGCCGTGGACTGAGCAACGTATATGTGTCTTCCTGACGCATATGCGGCTAACAGCCCCTTTTCTAAACTAATTTTAACACTTGTTTATTAACTCTATTGTACCATGAGCAAATATGTTTTGTTTTACTTATAGTTATTTTAATTTATTACATTTATATCGGTGAAAGATGGGGATTTCTCAGTGAAAGAATATTCATAATCGCTAAAAATTAATAATAACTCCGAACACAAAACTAACTGCGACGTTGAGTTATGACGTCAATAAAGTGTTGCTGATGTCGACGTCATCCGCCGAATTAACGTTCAGTAAAGCGAATACTTTTTGTTAAAATCATGCATAAACTGATTTGAAATGTAATAAATACATTATTTAACTGCTGTGTTCGAATATAGGTAAATCATTCACTCGATGGTAGGCGTGTTTTGTCTTTCACTCATTTGCATACGCTCGTTCGTGAAAAGAACCACAGGTCTACCATCTCGTGAAAGATTTCCCTATAATCGATCCCATCTCTATTTATTTTCAGATGAGGCGGAGTGTGACAAGAATAACACAATAAAGCATCATAAACTGTTTTTACATTGAAAAAAATATATGATGAAGTAGCAGAACGGCATTTTTGTTTCCAAGCATAAAAACGCGGATATGTACATAATCGGTACAAGCAGGTCGTATCTCTATTGTGTTGTTCTGACGCGTATATGTCGTCAATTAAGATTGTTATATTTATTTGTATTTTTAATACATCAAATATTTTTCCTGTTAGCGATAACCAACGTTTTCATTTAAAAGCAAAGGAAACGTGTTATGGCACTGAACGTTTGTTGGAGTTAACACGGCGGGGATTATTTTTATTTACACTGTCCTGTTGTTTAGGGATAATGACATGGTAAGAGTGAGGTTTGGTGCACCCTTGAACCGGTTTAAACTCCCCGGTAAAGTGTTGCTGATGTCGACGTCATCCGCCGAATTAACGTTCAGTAAAGCAAATATTTTTTGTTAAAATCATGCATAAACTGATTTGAAATGTAATAAATAAATTATTTAACTGCTGTATTCGAATATAGGTAAATCATTTACTCGATGGTAGGCGTGTTTTGTTTTTCACTCATTTGCATACGCTCGTTCGTGAAAAGAACCACAGGTCTACCATCTCGTGAAGGATTTCCCTATAATCGATCCGATCTCTATTTATTTTCAGATGAGGCGGAGTGTGACAAGAATAACACAATAAAACATCATAAACTGTTTTTACATTGAAAAAAATATATGATGAAGTAGCAGAACGGCATTTTTGTTTCTAAGCATAAAAACGCGGATATGTACATAATCGGTACAAGCAGGTCGTATCTCTATTGTGTTGTACTGACGCGTATATGTCGTCAATTAAGATTGTTATATTTATTTGTATTTTTAATACATCAAATATTTTTCCTGTTAGCGATAACCAACGTTTTCATTTAAAAGCAAAGGAAACGTGTTACGGCACTGAACGTGGTTAACACGGCGGGGATTATTTGTATTTACACTGTACTGTTGTTTAGGGATGATGACAGGGTAAGAGTGAGGTTTGGTGCACCCTTGAACCGGTTTAAACTCCCCGGTGGTCCTTTTTGACACTGACCGTTCCAAGGCGGTAACCCTGTTGTCAACCCTTATTGTGTTTGTGTTGTGCTTGTTTACTGAATGTGTTTGTGATGTACTTTTTGAATCACGTTTGCTATGTAATACTTGTTGGAGTGACTGTAATATGTGAATGCTACTCTTCCTGTTGGACTTATAACATTTTCTTTGTTGGAGTCATAGTAATTCGCAGCACAACGGCATTTATATAAAATCAAAAGCAATTCATTAACGTATCCTTAAAATGCTATTCCGCCTATACTTAAATTGTTAATATGTTTATATATGTTGATGACATCAATACAACTTTACATATACAAAATAAAGCGTCATATACAGTTTTGGGTGTACAACAAACAAGCCTAGTTGTTGAAAATGTCTCTCTAGGTCATCATTTAAAGACTTCAAAAATATGACTTTCCGAGGCAAAAGACAAGCGGAAAAAAATCAAAACGCGTTTTAAAACACCGTGAAGTATTTTGTTTTCTTTTTCTTTTGTTGTTGAGCTAAAGTCACTCCAAAACGTAAAATACTGTTTAGGTAAGAATCCGAGAGAAAATGAAAATTCACATTACGCCGCCATATAGGTGTACCGGAAGTAAAACCCCAACTACCACTGAGTCCTGTACAATAAATTCCAAGATTTCTAGTTTGCCATTTTTCAAAATGAAGTTCAAACTAAGATTCACATACATATTCTTAGTCATGAGACCTTTCTCTCTAGAATACTGATGAGAATAGTGGGTCATGTCGCTTATATAAGAAAAGAAAATCCGATCTTTGTTGAAACTGCATTCATTGAAAATTAAAAATAATGATGGAGTAGTAGAACGGCATTTTATCTGACCATAAACAATCGGATATGTACACAATCAGTACAAGCCGGTCGTATCTGTATTGTATTGTATTGAGACGTATCTGTCGTTAGTAAGTTAAGCTTATTATATTTTTTTTGTGTATCATTCCCTATTTTCGACATCATTTCGGCTTGTTAATAGTTTTATATAATGACATCAATGAAACCTTACCTATACATAGTAAAGCATCACTGTTTTCACATTGAAAATAAAATAAAAAGCGATGGAGTAGTAGAAAACCAAAACAAAAAAAAACGCGGATATGTACACAATCGGTACAAGCAAGTCGTATCTCTACTTTATTGTTGTAATAAAACGTATCTGTCGTTAGTTAAGATTATTATATTTCTTTGTGTGTTTTATATATCTTTTTTCCCCCTGTTATCGACCAACGCTGACCTATTTTGCCCTGATAGCGCAATTTAAAGAAGTTATTTATATGACGTCATAAAATGACGGGCAGGTACGGAATTGGTTCTTCAAAACTCCAAATTCGTTAAAATAGTAAAACATGTCATTTAAATAGCACTGATAGAATATAATAGTGATATCATTAGGATCATTAAATAAGGCGGATATGTACACACTCGGTACAAACAGGTCATATCTACGTTGTAAGGAGACATATCCGTATTAAGTTCTCCGGCACGCCTACCCGCCACCAGTACGACCTCCCGCTTATTCGCCCACGCCACCCGCCACTCCACCATGTCCCTCCCTCTCTCTTAAAACGCTAACCCGAACACCTAAAACGCACGCCACGCCCGCCCGAATGCCCGCCGGCCTCCGTTGTAACGAGATGTATCTGTATTAAGTTCTCCGGCTCGCACACCCGCCACTAATACGACCTTCCGCTTATTCGCCCACCCGTTACTCCACCCTCACTCCCTCTCTCTCACCCTCCCTCCCAAAACGCCACCACGCCCACTCGCTCGTCCAAAACGCCAGCCCGCTCGTCCTCCCGATAAACCCCACCCAAACCCGCCGTCCTCCCAAACCGCCCTCCCTCACACCCGCCCGACCAAACGCCCTCCCTCACACTCTCGCTCGCTCCTTCCCTTCCTCCCTGCCTCACGTCAGCCCAAACCGCCCTATTTCACACCCGCCCGAGCAAATCGCTCTCCATCAAACCCTCGACCGCCTGCCCAAACGCCTGCCGCCCGTCCAAACGTCCGCCCAAACATCCCCCCTCCAGCACAAAACGCCCAAAAAGCCCGCTCGAATGCCCGTCAGATTGCCCGCTAGCTCGCCAGACAGCCCGCAACGCCAGCTCGCCCACCCGTTCATAACGTCCAAAAAGCCCGCCAGCGTTCAAAACGCCCACCCATAAGCCCCTCCCGATCGCCTAAAAAGCCCGCCCGAATTCCCGTCTGAATGAACGTCGGCCCACCCGAAAACCGCCCGAATGCCCCGTCCACCCTCCAGACAACCCTCCCTCCGCCAGACCTCCCCGCCCATCCGTAGTCCAGCACGTCCAAAACGCCAGCCCACCAGGCCAAAACGTCCTCCCTATAACAGTCATATCATTAGGATCATTAAATAATGCGGATATGTACATTCTCGGTACAAACAGTTCATATCTACTTTGTAACGAGACATATCCAAGTTCTCCGGCTCTCCCACCCGCCACCAATACGACCACCCGCGTATTCGCCCACCCGACACTCCACCACGTCCCTCCCTCCCTCCCTCCCTCCCTCCCTCCTAAAACGCCCACCCGACCGCCCAAAACGCCCGCCACGCTCTCCCGAATGCACGCCGGCCTCCGTTGTAACGAGACGTATCTGTATTAAGTTCTCCGGCTCGCCCACCCGCCACCAATACGACCTCCCGCTTATTCGCCCAACCTCGCTCCCGACGTCCCACCCGCTCCCTCCCTCCCTCCCTCCCTCCCAAAACGACCTCCCACAACGGCTTAAACGCCCACTCGCTCGTCCAAAACGGTAGCCCGCCCGACCTTCTACCCTCCCAAACCGCCCACCCACCCAACCGCCCTCCCAAACCGCCAACCCAAACCGTCCGTACCACCAAACCGCCCTCCCTCACACCCGCCAGCCCAAACCGCCCTCCCTCACACTCTTGCTTGCTCGCTCCTTCCCTCCAGACCTCTTTCCCGCCCGCCCAAACCGCCCTCCCTCAAAACCTTCTTTTCGTCCCTCCCTCCCACCTCCCGCCCAAACCGCCATCCCTCACACCCGCCCGAGAAAACCGCCTTCCCTAACACCCTCGTTCTCTAATTCGACCCGACCGCCCGCCCACCCAAACGGGCCCGCCCGCCCACACATTCCTCCCTCCAGTCCACAACGCCCAAAAAACCCGCTCGAATGCCCGTCAGATTGTTTGCTCGCCCGCTTATTCGCCCACCCGCCACCCGCCACTCCACCACGTCCCTCCCTCCCAAAACGCACACCAGACCGACCAAAAAGCAAGCCACACCCGCCCGAATGCCCGCCCGCCCTCCGTTGTAACGAAACGTATCTGTATTAAGTTCTCCGGCTCGCCCACCCGCCACCAATACGACCTCCCGCTTATTTGCCCACCCGCCACTCCACCCTCCTTCTCTCCCTACCTTCCTCCCCCTCCCAAAACGACGGCCCAAAACGGACAAGACGCCCACGCGGTCGTCGAAAACGCCAGCCGGCATGCCCTACTGCCCTCCCAAACCGCCCACCCACCAAACCGCACTCCCAAACCGCCCTCCAAAACCGCCCGCCAAAACCGCCCGTCCGCCCAAACCGCCCTCCGTCACACCCGCCAGCCCAAATCGCCCTCCCTCACACCCTTGCTAGTTCGCTCCTTCCCTCCCTAAATCCCTCCCGCCCGCCCAAACCGCCCACACTCACACCCTCCCTTTCCTCCCTCCCTCCCGCATGCAAGCCCAAACCGCCCTCCCTCACACCCGCCCGGGCAAACCGCCCTCCCTCACACCCTCGTTTTCTCCATCGACCCGTCCGCAAAAATCCCGCCCGCCCAAACGCCCACCCGCCCAAACATCCCTCCTTCCAGCCCAAAACGTCCAAAAAGCCCGCTCGAATGCCCGTAAGATTGCCCGCTCGCCCGCCCGTAACTCTAGTCCGCCCGCCCATAATGTCCAAAAAAACACCATAAGGCCCGCTAAACCGCTCAAAAAGCCCGCCCGAATGCCCGTCTGAATGAACATTGGCCCGCCCGAAAACCGCCCGAAAACCGCCCGCCCTCCAGTCCTACGTCCAGACCACCCATCCCTCCGCCAGACCGACCCGCCCATCCGTCCGCCAGCACGCCCAAAATACCATCCCACCAGGTCCTCCTTATAATAGTGATACCCTCCCCTACCCAAACCGCCTAAAACGCCCGCCACGCCTACTCGCTCGTCAAAAACGCCAGCCTGCCGCCCAAATAGCCAAAAAAGTTCCTGAAAAAAGCGCCCACCCATACGCCCACCCGCCCAACCAAAACGCCCGCCCGTCCGCCCAAAACAACCGCCCACACGTCCGCCCGCCCATCCATTACGCCCGCTTGCCCAAAACGCCCGTCCGCTCTACCAAACCGCCCTTCATCACACCTGCCCGCCCAAACACGCCCTCGCTCGCTCCTTCCCTTCCGGGGGCCCGCCCGCCGGCCCAAACATCCCTCCTTCCAGTCCAAAAAAACCCCGCTCGAATGCCCTTCAGATTAACCGACCGCCCGTAACGGCAGCCCGCCAACCAGCAACGCAAGCCCGCGCGCAACGCCAGACCGCCCAAAACGCCAAATCGCCCGCAACGCCAGCCCGCCCGCCCAAAAAACCGCCAGCACGCTCGCCCAAAACGCCCGCCCGTACAAAACTCCCGCCCGACCGCCCAAAAAGCCCGTCCGAATGAATGCCCGCCTGTCCGAAAACCGCCTCCCGTCCTTCCGTCCGCCCTTCAGACCGCCTCGACCGCCCGCCTGTCAGCACGCCCAAAATCGGCCGAAAAAAACCCGCCCTACCGACCAAAACGCTCGCCTACTCGCCTCAAAAACGCCAGCCTGCCCGCCAAAACGCCAAAAATGCTCCTGACAAAAGCGCCCGCCCACCCGCCCGCCCAAAACCCCCGCCCGTCAGCCTAAAACAACCGCCCACCCGCCCAAACCCACCGCCCGCCCATCCATTACGCCCGCTTGCCCAAAACGCCCGCCCGCTCTACCAAACCGCTCTCCATCACACCCGCCCGCCCAAACACGCCCTCGCTCGCTCCATCCCTTGCAGGGGCCCGCCCGCCGGCCCAAACATCCGTCCCTCCAGCCCAAAAACCCCGCTCGAATGCCCGTTAGATTAACCGCCCGTAACGCCAGCCCGCCCATCGGCAACGCCAGCCCGCCTGCAACGCCAGACCGCCTTGACCACCCGCCTGCCAGCACGCCCAAAACACCAGTCCACCAGGCCGAAACGTCCGACTTCCTGCCCGACCGCCTGCCCGAAAAATACCGACCGCCCGAATCGCCCGAAAAAAGCCCGCCCTACCGCCCAAACCGCCCGCCATTCCTACTCGCCTCAAAAACGTCATGCTGCCGGCCAAAACGCCAACAAAGCTCCTGACAAAAGCGCCCGCCCGCTCGCCCAACCGCCTGCCCAAAACGCCCGCCCGTCCGCCCAAAACAAACGCCCACCCGTTCGCCCGCCCTAAACAACCGCCCGCCCATCCATTACGCCCGCTTTCCCAAAACGCCCGCCCTACCAAAACGCCTTCCATCACACTCGCCCGCCTAAACACGCCCTCGCTCGCTCCTTCCCTTCCGGAGGCCCGCCCGCCGGCCCAAACATCCGTCCCTCCAGCCCAAAAAACCCCGCTCGAATGCCCGTCAGATTAACCGCCCGTAACGCCAGCCCGCCCACCCGCAATGCCAGCCCGCCTGCTACGCCAGACCGCCCGCCACGCCAGACCGCCGGCCCAAAAAAACGCCATCCAGCTCGCCCAAAACGTCCACATGCCCAAAACTACCGCCCGACCGCCCAAAAAGCCCTCCCGAATGCCGGTCCGAATGAATGCCCGCCTGCCCGAAACCGCCACCCGTCCTCCCGTCCGCCCTCCAGGCCGCCTCGACCGCCCGCCTGCCAGTACGCCCAAAACGCCAGTCCACCAGGCCGAAACGTCCGACTTCCTGCCCGACGCCTGCCCGAAAAAACCCGACCGCCCGATCGCCCGGAAAAAGCCCGCCCACCCAAAAAAGCCCGCCCAAAACGCCCGCAACGCCTAATCGCCTCAAAAACGCCAGCCTGCCGGCCAAAATGCCAGACCGCCTGTAACGCCCGCCCACCCGCAACGCCAGCCCGCCTGCAACGCCAGACCGACCGCAACGCCAGCCCGCCCGCCCCACAAAACGCCATCCCGCTCCCCTAAAACGCCCGCCCGCACAAAAAGCCCGTCCGAATGAACGCCCGCATGCCCGAAAACCGCATCCCCCCCCCCCGTCCTCCCGTCCGCCCACCCTAAATCCGGCCTACCCACCCAAAACGCCCAGCCCGCCCAGGCAGCCCAAACCGTCCGCATGCCCAAACTGCCCGTCCGATATGTACGCCTTCGGTACACACAGCCAGTAAATCCGTTGTAAGGACCCAATGCAAACGTTATCAAGGCCACGCCAGCAGTCATCCGTCGTGCCGGATTTTCTAAATATATCGGCTAAAATCTTATATAGTCTATATTTTCCGAAGCAATTAATATTTCCAAATAATTTTTGGTGAGAAGAAAGTGTTTGTTATGTTCTCTATTATGACTATTTTTCATTTCAATATATTGAATAGAAATTTAGAAATATGTTTTTTAAGTTGAACTTACTGTACTTAATCCGTACAAATCAGTCGTTTAAGCGGACAGGAGTGGTAGGAATAGTCCAAAAGGCATATTTTTTTAAAAAGCCTTAAAATAACTAGAAACACGCAGAAAATTAAAAAAAGTTGGAAAAAAAACACCCAGTTATTTTTTCAAAATGCCGGATGAAAATCCAAAAGAGACTCTATTGGGATCACTCTTCG
>JAWPHD010016384.1:0-50074 GCA_037043455.1 Cyrtodaria siliqua
GTTTTATAAGCTGATAAAATATATAACCTTTTGAAATGATAACAAATATCGCTTTAGTTATTATATTCGCTATAAGCTTTACATACACTTCAATAAAAATGTACTTGTGTCACACAATGTGTACTTCTCGCAAAGCCTTAAAGCCCCATAATTATGGAATATATGTACGCAAGAAAAACTCAAAGAGTGGTTAAGTTGTCGAAAAGCTAAACATTTAAATAAAAACTAATTAAGCCTAGCAGACCACGAGGCCCAATGCTAGAACTTTTTATATTAAACTGGATGCAATTTTAATGACAGTTTCATTTAAATCCACAACTATTCCAGGCATCCAGTCCCTTTAAACACGGCTAGGTCAAATTATTGAGGTCAGCTATAATGATAACACTTTTGAAATGACAGGCTCATAAACAAATGACTTTATATTGAACTATGCGATGACTCTATATTGAACTATGCGATGACTCTATATTGAACTATGCTACTTAACTGGTCTGCATCAGGCTTTACATGGTTGTCTAGGGGTACGGCTTACAATACCTGGTGTGCATCAGGCTTTACATAGTTGTCTAGGGGTACGGCTTACATTACATGGTTGTCTAGGGGTACGACTTACATTTACTAGTGAGCATCAGGCTTTACATGGTTGTCTAGGGGTACGGCTTACATTACATGGTTGTCTAGGGGTACGACTTACATTAACTGCTGTGCATCAGGCTTTGCATAGTTGTCTAGGGGTACGGCTTACATTTGAGAAATAATTATATTTTCTATTCTGAATGGCCATCATATACAGAATGATCTAACAACGACGTCTTATTTACGACGTCTTATTTACAAGGTCTAACAACGACGCCTTATTTACAAGATCTAACAACGACGCCTTATTTACAAGAAAATTACAAGAAAATAAATGCTTCATAGTAATATGTGCTATTATTAACAAGAAAATAAATGCTTCATAGTAATATGTGCATAAATGCTTCATAGTAATATGTGCTATTATTAACAAGAAAATAAATTCTTCATAGTAATATGTGCTATTATTAACAAGAAAATAAATTTTACATAGTAATAAGTGCTATCCTGAGTTATTTACCTTGGTTAATTAAGTAGTTACTCTCCGGTTCGTTCAACTCTTTTAGCAAATTCAAATTGTAGCCATAATCAACACGGTGCTAACACTACATTATATTCTTATTTATGCATATACATTAAAGAGGCTGGGGTGATCTGGAAGAGTGATTGGTGTCACACCAGATACAAATGAAGACCGTCATAGTGTGCATCAGTTTCATATGAAATGTGCATATGCATTAAAGAGGCTGGGGTGATCTGGAAGAGTGATTGGTGTCACACCAGATACAAATGAAGACCGTCATAGTGTGCATCAGTTTCATATGAAATGTGCATAGGTATTAAAGAGGCTGGGGTGATCTGGAAGTGTGATTGGTGTCACACCAGATACAAATGAAGACCGTCATCGTGTGCATCAGTTTCATATGAAATGTGCATATGCATTAAAGAGGCTGGGGTGATCTGGAAGTGTGATTGGTGTCACACCAGATACAAATGAAGACCGGCATAGTGTGCATCAGTTTCATATGAAATGTGCATATGCATTAAAGAGGCTGGGGTGATCTGGAAGTGTGATTGGTGTCACACCAGATACAAATGAAGACCGTCATAGTGTGCATCAGTTTCATATGAAATATGCATATGCATTAAAGAGGCTGGGGGAGATCTGGAAGAGTGATTGGTGTCACACCAGATACAAATGAAGACCGTCATAATGTGCATCAGTTTCATATGAAATGTGCATATGCATTAAAGAGGCTGGGGGAGATCTGGAAGAGTGATTGGTGTCACACCAGATACAAATGAAGACCGTCATAGTGTGCATCAGTTTCATATGAAATATGCATATGCATTAAAGAGGCTGGGGGAGATCTGGAAGAGTGATTGGTGTCACACCAGATACAAATGAAGACCGCCATCATGTGCATCAGTTTCATATGAAATGTGCATATGCATTAAAGAGGCTGGGGGAGATCTGGAAGAGTGATTGGTGTCACACCAGATACAAATGAAGACCGTCATAGTGTGCATCAGTTTCATATGAAATATGCATATGCATTAAAGAGGCTGGGGGAGATCTGGAAGAGTGATTGGCATCACACCAGATACAAATGAAGACCGTCATCATGTGCATCAGTTTCATATGAAAATGCGCATATGCATTAAAGAGGCTGGGGGTGATCTGGAAGAGTGATTGGTGTCACACCAGATACAAATGAAGACCGCCATCATGTGCATCAGTTTCATATGAAATATGCATATGCATTAAAGAGGCTGGGGGAGATCTGGAAGAGTGATTGGTGTCACACCAGATACAAATGAAGACCGTCATAGTGTGCATCAGTTTCATATGAAATATGCATATGCATTAAAGAGGTTTGGGGTGATCTGTAAGAGTGATTGGTGTCACACCAGATACAAATGAAGACCGTCATCATGTGCATCAGTTTTATATGAAATGTGCATATGCATTAAGAGGCTGGGGGTGACCTGGAAGAGTGATTGACGTCCCACCAGACACAAATGAGGACCGTCATAATGTGCATCAGTTTCATATGAAATGTGCATATGCGTTACATTAAGCCGAAAGTATAAATTGTCGGTTTATTATAGTTTAATTATAGTTTATGAAAATGTTTGATCTGGAAAACTCGACGCCTCGGCTGTTTTTGTTTTAATAAATCATAAATATTGATTTAAATGGCAATAACATTGCCAACACTTGTACACATATTTTAAATAAAGTGTACTTCGAAAATAAAACAAGAATTTATAAGAACATTAAAGCATCATAATTATGATATAATATCAGTGATTATATAACACAAACTAGACGAGTCGTCTAGTTTTCCAGACTAAACTATGTACTTAACAATAATTAAATTGTACGAATCATTTTCAAATTTTGGGTTGGTAGGTAGGCAATTTTTTTTGTAACAAAAACATACTTTTGTTATTAGTGCCATCTTGATGCGACCAGGAATGTTAAAAAAAATGAGAACAAAATATTTGGGTGGGGCCCTTTTTTTCGGGTCGGTCGTGAAAGGGCAAAAAAAAAAAAAATTGAAGTGTGGCCTTATGATGGTTTTATTCGAATTTGATTTTTTATATGATATTTGGATGTGGCCCTTTTTTTTGGGTCGGTCGGGAAATGGCAAACATAAAACAATTTAAGTGTGGCCTTATGATGGTCTTATTCAAATTTGATTTTTTATATGAGCCGTTTGTTATAATTTAAAACAAGTGCTTAATTTACAATATATCAATACATTTATATGTTTCTTATGTTATTCAAATAGTGACAGTAAATTACCGTACCTGTGTTTAACAGTCATACACACAAGGCACCCAGTCTGATCATGGCTCTTGCAGTACATGTCCAGTACCTTGGCGGGATGATCGCTGCATCGTTCCGTCGGCAATGACATCATGCTCTGTGATACCGTTGTCGGGAACTCTGACTTCCCCAGTAGTCTGTGGCCCTTCATTGCACGTATATCCTTATGACATTCGACACACGTGTCACAATAATAGTCCTGACATTCCAAACAAAACTTCGTAGCTTCTTTGTTTCTGTTTTTCATTACACAAGACGAACATGTAAAATCAAAAGATTCGTCCGACTCGCCGCGTAAACTACGCCCCAAACCTCCCGATGTCGCCATTTTGTTCTGCTCTGCTTTACCTAGATAAATACGATATCGACACTTGGTTTTACATTCCCCGAGAATGTCAAAACATATGGGAAGCCATACCCGTCAAAATGTGGATATTTACAAACCATTCAATGACAGGCCATTTAATTCAACATGAAGTCATTTGATGACGTACATATTGATTCGATGCGACGTGTAAACTCGGTTCATTCGTTACAAAGTGAATTGATACGGTTCAAAGTGAAATGATACGATGTAAAATTTCAAACCATACGACGCAAAGTCATTTGATGACGTACATATTGATTCGATGCGACGTGTAAACTCAGTTCATTCGTTACAAAGTGAATTGATACGATGTAAAATTTCAAACCATACGACGCAAAGTCATTTGATGACGTACATATTGATTCGATGCGACGTGTAAACTCTGTTCATTCTTTACAAAGTGAATTGATACGGTTCGAAGTGAAATGATACGGTATAAACTCGGTTCATTCGTTACAAAGTGAATTGATACGGTTCGAAGTGAAATGATACGATGTAAAATGTCAAACCATACGACGCAAAGTCATTTGATGACGTACATATTGATTCGATGCGACGTGTAAACTCGGTTCATTCGTTACAAAGTGAATTGATACGGTTCGAAGTGAAATGATACGATGTAAAATTTCAAACCATACGACGCAAAGTCATTTGATGACGTACATATTGATTCGATGCGACGTGTAAACTCTGTTCATTCGTTACAAAGTAAACTGATACGGTTCGAAGTGAAATGACCGGGCGAAAACACAGTCGGTGTGATGCAAACGCAATCCGTTCGACAGAAACTGATTTCATTACGTGCAAAGTGAAACGGTGCGACATCTGGCGGCGATATTTGCCACATCCCTCGCAGGGTTATTTCCCCTACATAATATATGATAAATCAAAGTACTAAAAGTACTGAGAATGCAAGGTTTGATAGGAAAGACTGTATGGATATTTGCACGATCAAATTTCCATACATTTTACATAGTTTTAGCCAACTTGGCGATCTTTGGCGACCTACCAAAATCTTAGAGGGTCAATCCATTCCAAATATATTGTGATCAATTGTCATTAAACTGTTTCAAATCTAGACTAGAATATTATTTTATGAAATTGCTGATGGATAGACAGATTTGTGATTTGTGTTCATGGCCAAACTGTCACTCAAGATGACTTCCATGTCTAAAATTATGCCATTTACAGAGTGGCGTGTATTAAGTAGTCTTCCGGGAACAAGATGCACAAGAGGGCCTGTATCACTCTACTGGCTTGAATAGTCTAAGGCCGGAAAACAGTTTTTGTCTCGCCTATTCGAAGAAAAAAACAGACATAGGTGTTGCTTCTCCGGCGGCCATTCAAGTTTTGCGTCTAAGTCATTTTCTCACAAACTGTATGCACTAGACCTTTCAAACTTTGCTTGTAGTTGTATCTTGGGTGGTACATTGCAACGTGACAAAGCAAATGTGGAAGTGACCTTGACCCTCCAAGCAAAGGGCAGATAACTTAATAATTTTTAGGTTCAACTTTTGCGTTTAGGTCACTTTTTCACAAACTGTATGCACAAGACCTTTCAAACGTTGCTTATAGTTGTATCTTGGGTGGTACATCGCAACGTGATAAAGCAAATGTGGAAGTGACCTTGACCCTCCAAGCAAAGGGCAGATAACTTAATAATTTTTAGGTTCAACTTTTGCATTTAGGTCACTTTTTCACAAACTGTATGCACTAGACCTTTCAAACGTTGCTTATAGTTGTATCTTGGGTGGTACATCGCAACGTGATAAAGCAAATGTGGAAGTGACCTTGACCCTCCAAGCAAAGGGCAGATAACTTAATAATTTTTAGGTTCAACTTTTGCATTTAGGTCATTTTTTCACAAACTGTATGCACTAGACCTTTAAAACTTTGCTTATAGTTGTATCTTGAGTGGTACATCACAACGTGACAAAGCAAATGTGAAAGTGACCTTGGCCCTCCAAGCAAAGGGCAGATAACTTAATTGTTACCTTCAACTTTTGCGTTTAGGTCACTTTTTCACAAACTGTATGCACTCTTTGCTTATAGTTGTATCTTGAGTGGTACATTGCAACGTGACAAAGCAAATGTGGATGTGACCTTCACCATCCAAGCAAAGGGCAGATAACTTTATTTGTTACATTTACATCACTCTCTCATTAACTATAATTATGCACTAGATGTTTTAAACCTAATTTATAGCTTAATCTTTGGAAGAAAACATATTTTATTTTGACATAGTTGTGTCTTGGGTAGTGCATCGTTTTGGATCCATGGATTTCATCTATGACCTTGACCTACTTTCTGGAGCTGATGATTTTTAGCTCTACTGGCCAAGGGCCTTCATTTTTCATCCGATCTTTCCAAAACTTTAACATATTGTTAATATCAATGAAAGCTCGCACAAGTTCGAAAACCAGCCAGATCGGACTAGTAACAGCGGAGTTATGGCCCTTGGTTTAGTTAAAAAATGCTATATTTTGCCTCGTTAATACGACAGGGCTTTCATTTTCATCTGATCTTTACCAAACTTTACCAGATGTTTTGCCTTTTTTTAATTATGAGTATATTTTCTTTTATTATTTGTTCATTTTTATTGTTTAAATTTGTTTTAAATATATATATATAATTTATTATTTTTTTATTTAATTTTTGATTTTTTTTTTTTTGTATTTGATATATTTATTGGTTTATTGTTTTAAATGTTTTTTGTTTATTTTTTTGTTGTTGTTTTTAAAAAAAAAAAAAATATATATATATTTTTTTTTTTATTTCATTTTTTTTCCGGTTCGTTGATTTTTGATGGAGTTATGGCCCCTTGACATTTTTACTTTTAAATTTCTTGTCGGCTCTACTCCTCCTAAAGCCTTGTTGGATTTCGACGAAACTTGGCAGGAAGCATCGGTAAGATGTCTAGTTGTGCATATCGCGCTTTTTCCCAGTTCGCTGATTTATGACGGAGTTATGGCACTTTCACATTTAAATTTCTTGTCGGCGCTACTCCTCCCAAACTTTCTACAAAATTTGGCAGGAAGCCTCAGTATGATGTCTAGTTGTGCAAATCGCGGTATATCAATGAAATCTCGGACAAGTTCGAAAACCAGCTAGATCTTGTGAGTAACGACAGGTTATGGCCCTTGATTTGCTGAAAAATGCTATATTGTATTTCCTTTGTTAAATCTGTAGTTACTTCATTTTTTATCTGATCTTTACCATATTTGTTTAGAATGTTAATATAACCCCGACCCCCACCACACCGCCCCATTTTTATAAAATTTCATTCATAGAAGTGGGACAAATTAAAAAATACCCATGCCAGACTAGACACAGCAGACTTATTTCCCATGATTACCAAGTGAGCGATCTAAGGCCATCCTATCCCTGTTGTTTTTGCAATGTTTGAAAAAAAATACTGATGGGAATTTTATGTCGACAACCCTTGATGTAAGAGCCGTTTTAGCCAGTAGAGCATCCACAGGCCCTCTTGGGCCTCTTGTTTTTAATAGAATGGCATTTTACTTTTAAACAACTGCACTTAAATGTCATCTCAGCAAACGGCAAACTCCATTGTTTTTAGTTACTAAAATGTTTACAACCTCATTTAAGCATCATTGACCGTTTGTTTTTAAGTCCAGCCCCCGTTAGGCGAGACATGTGAATCCACGGATTTCTTGTTTAAAAAATCAAAGGCTATAACTCTGATGTGTCTAGTCTGATGCAACTGGTTTTGAACTTGTTCAGTGGCGTAACCTAGAAAACGTCTTCTGCTGCAGGGACAAATAACTTAACAAGAGGCACTACCCGTTGATTCAACTTCTCTATGTCTGTCCCACACATTGAAAAGAAACTTTACTGTAGTATTAACTAAAAAAAAAAAAATACAAATCTAGCTACCTAGCTACCGTATTTTACCTTGTATAGTACGCAGTTTTTTTACTTCTTTTAAGGTTTCCGAAAGGGGGGTGCGTACAAATTACAATACAAGGAAACAATACAATAAGCTTTTTTTCTTGCATTTTATATGCAGAAAATCGATGTTAGACTGGAGAAAATCGCCGATAAAAACATCGGGGACGAAAGACAGACATTTGTGAATGCCGATAATACTTTATTTTTCGTGACTTACTCGCTTTATACAAGTAATTAATTGACTTAATTCCACTTAGAAATGAATAAAGTTTATTATAAAGCTTGCTTTTATATAAATTTGTTGTAGAATTTCAATAAATGCTAGCTCGAAGAACAGTGACAAGGTTTAATTGTTTAATTAACCAACAGCAAGAAATAGTGTATGCTTAAATACTTTACAAACACAAGCATGAAATATTGTATGCTTAAATACTTTGCAAACACATTACCATTTATACATTCTCTTGTAGTATTTAATTACCCTCCCGTAAAAGCATATAGTTTTCCTCTTTTTTTGGTTAAAAGTTTCACTCAAAAATATTCAAAACAATTGCGGAAAAAACTTACTTCTTGCCAAATTGGGAGTGTTACCATTTTTCGGTACAACTTATATAAGGAAAAAACTCACTGACCAATCAAGATACTGCAATGATATAATTTTGAATACCTGTACCTATGATTGGCCTTTCATAGATGGTATTTTTAGAATTCCTGAACAAATTTCGGATGTTAATGGATTTAAAATGGGCCATGTTTGGGCCCTTGTAATGTAATCAGATACCATTTTGCAATAAATTGCTTAGATTGTTGTTTTTTTAAAATCTATGATGCTTTCCCAATAATTTGCAACAATTTCCATCAGAATTTTAAATGCTGTGAATTGCCAAATCCTTGTCACAATATATTTGGAATGGATTGACCCTCTAAGATTTTGGTAGGTCGCCAAAGATCGCCAAGTTGGCTAAAACTATGTAAAATGTATGGAAATTTGATCGTGCAAATATCCATACAGTCTTTCCTATCAAACCTTGCATTCTCAGTACTTTTAGTACTTTGATTTATCATATATTATGTAGGGGAAATAACCCCGCAAGTGATGTGGCAAATATCGCCGCCAGATGTCGCACCGTTTCACTTTGCACGTAATGAAATCAGTTTCTGTCGAACGGATTGCGTTTGCATCGCACCGACTGTGTTTTCGCCCGATCATTTCACTTCGAACCGTATCAGTTCACTTTGTAACGAATGAACAGAGTTTACACGTCGCATCGAATCAATATGTACGTCATCAAATGACTTTGCGTCGTATGGTTTGAAATTTTACATCGTATCATTTCACTTCGAACCGTATCAATTCACTTTGTAACGAATGAACCGAGTTTACACGTCGCATCGAATCAATATGTACGTCATCAAATGACTTTGCGTCGTATGGTTTGAAATTTTACATCGTATCATTTCACTTTGAACCGTATCAATTCACTTTGTAACGAATGAACCGAGTTTACACGTCGCATCGAATCAATATGTACGTCATCAAATGACTTCTTGTTGAATTAAATGGCCTGTCATTGAATGGTTTGTAAATATCCACATTTTGACGGTTATGGCTTCCCATAAAAACAAGTATATTTAGCACACGCTATACATCATGAATTCGTAATCTAACATATATCCGATATCGAAACGTTCAACACAAAAGAGCATTTATTTATAATATAGAGGGTTTTAAAGGGACACAAGGCAATTTTGATATGTTACCACTTGGCGTCCCTTTATTGTTTCTTCATAACTAGCATTTGTTGAATCATTAATATTGCTTAGTAAGTATATGATTTAAACATATGTTATTACCAATAGTTTACATACATAGAGAATAATAAATGCTCAAGTATATGATAAATAGAATAAAAATGTGTATTTTCATATCAGACCCTATATCGAGGGCTGATAAGGGTCGAGGGCCTGATATAGGGTGTGATATGAAAATACACTTTTTTTATTCTATTTATCCTATACTTGAGCTTTGTCGAAATTTCAACTTCAGCTCACTCACTACGCGGTTTTCCAGAGAGAATTTTTTTTTTTAGATCTAGTCCATTCTGATGTGCTCATGTCTGTCGCGTAAGTGGTACACAACATTTATTTTTGTCCGAAATCTTATTGAAAATGAATTCCATTGAATTTGAATTTCTAATCAAGGTGAATTGTCATAAGTGGTTATCTAATCCACGGATAATGATTCTATAGTAAATAATCTGCCGCGAAAACAGGATGGAAGTAACTAATGAAACGCAGACGACAAATAATACCCGTGACAAATCGTATACAATCGTAAATAATCGGTTATTTCCGTATCACTCCGGTAAAAGGATCGAGATGAACATTCCGTTATTTCCGTGATATGACATTTTTTCTCACTATATTTCACGCGTGTGATAAAGCTTTATTGCCCGGCAACGAAATCCTGATTGATATGACTAGCTAGGTCTATGTTTTATCACATACTTCCCTATCCATACGTTGTTTTTTAATATACGATACGACATAGACTTAGCTAGTCATATCAATCAGGTTGAAGTTGCCTGGCAATAAAGCTTTATCACACACGTGAAATAAAGGGTTATACAATGTCATATCACGGAAATAACCGAATGGTCTTTATGATTCTTTCAGCGCAGTGATACGGCAATTACCGATTAGTTACGATTGTATACGATGTGTCACTCGTATCGTTTGTCGTCTGTTTCGCGCCAGATTATTGGCGATACATCTTCATGTGTACGTTGAGCTGTCATCTTTGACCATAACTCTACGGAAATTACTTGACGAGTAATGTAAAGAAGATGAAATAAAATAGATGATATATAGATAAAAGTAAAATAAAGAAAGAAATAAGGCATAATACACTGACCATAAAGATAGTTTAACAACTTTATAATAGACTCAATTATATAGAACCATCCGTAGATAAAACAACCACTTGTGACCATTCATTTGCTGAATTAGACAATTTCAAATTCAATGGCATTCATTTTAAATCAAATTTCGGAAAAAAATGTCGTTTAGATCTAGACAAGTTTACGCGACAGACGTACATGAACACATCAAAATGGGATTACATCTATTAATAATATTATAGTATTCTCCCTGGAAAAAAGCGTAGTTAATTAGTTGAATTTGACAGTTCAACAAAGTCATTGCTGAAGTATATGATAAATATAATAAAAAATGTGTATTTTTATATCACACCCTATATCAGGCCCTCGAACCATATCAGCCCGAGAGCTTTAGCTGATATGGCTTCTCAGGCCTTATATAGGGTGTGATATGAAAATACCCATTTATTATTCTCTATGTATCGTATATTAAAAGACGACATATTTGTAGGTAATCTCAATAGCGATTTATACCTTAATCATTTACGAGATTCACCCATTTGTGAGTGCGGTTTTGAAGTAGCAGATGTTGAACATTATTTTTTTCCATTGTAACCAATTTCATCGGTTTCAGTCTAAGCGCCATTTACACGTGTTAAATGTGAGCACATCCCTTTATGTTAGCGAACAGTAAACTGACAGGGAAAATGAATCACTCTTGACACAGTTCAAAAATATATTCGAGAAACGAAGCACTCTAATCAAGGTGAATTGTCATAAGTGTTTATTTTATCAATGGATAATGATTCTATAGCCAATAATCTGCCGCGAAAACAGGATGGAAGTAACTAATGAAACGCAGACGACAAACAATAACCGTTACATATCGTATACAATGTAACTAATCGATTATTTCCGTATCACTCCGGTAAAAGGATCCAGATGAACATTCGGTTATTTCCGTGATATGACATTTTTGCCCTCTATATTTCACGCCACGGTGTTCACGCGTGTGATAAAGCTTTAGGACTCACACCACTATTATCTCCCTTGAATACTCCTGCCCTACAGATGAAGGAGGTAGATAAAAAAACAAGTTCGCTTTTCTACATTTTACAGGATACATTGATTTATCTTTACCAGGTTCTAAATCTACAGCATTTTAGGAAGAGATCCCAGAAAAATGCATGTTGATATTAGATTTCTAGCTAATTCCGCCTCATTTTACACATCATGGGTCTAATCTCCACGGGGTCGTATTTTTGTCTAAATTTTGATAGGTGTCACGCAAACATGAAATTAAAAAAAGTTCAATCTGGTAAATATTCGTTAAAAGTTAATAGCATGCAGATATTGAATCAATGAAGAATTTAAGCATAAATACATGTTGCAAAATCTTTTTTATCTCTATGCCACGAACAAAAACATTACAATGGGACCCTATGGAAAATTAATTGTGGTGTGAGACGTTAATTGCCCGGCAACGAAATCCCGATTGATATGACTAGCTAGGTCTATGCTGTATCGTATATTAAAAAACAACGTATTTGTAGGAAAGTATAAAAATTATGATAAATAGAGAATAATAAATAGGTATTTTCATATCACACCCTATATCAGGCCTGAGACGCCATATCAGCCCGAGAACTAAATATAAAAATACCCATTTATTATTCTCTTCAGCAACGACTTTGTTGAACTGTCAAATTCAAATAATTTACTACGCTTTTTTCCAGGGAGAATACGATAATATTATTAATAGATGTAATCCCATTTTGATGTGTTCATGCACGTCTATCGCGTAAACTTGTGTAGATCTAAACGACATTTTTTTCCGAAATTTGATTTAAAATGAATGCCATTAATTGACTTTGAAATTGTCTAATGCAGAAAATGCATGGTCACAAGTGGTTATTTTATCCACGGATGGTTCTATATAATTGAGTTTATTATACAGTTGTTAAACTATCTTTATGGGCCGTGTATTATGTCTTATTTATTTCTTTATTTTACTTTTATCTGTCTATCATCTATTTTATTTCATCTTTGCATTACTAATCAAGTCATTTCCGTAGAGTTATGGTCAAAGATGACAGCTCAACGTACATATGTAGATGCATCGCCAATAATCTGGCGCGAAAACAGGATGACAAACAGAAGATACGAGTGACACATCGTATACAATCGTAACTAATCGGTAATTTCCGTATAACTACATCCTGATTGATATGACTAGTTAAGTCTATGTCATATCGTATATTCAAAAACAACGTATTTATAGGGTAGTATGTGATAAATGTCTTTTTCATAGGAATACTAGGATCTGACTTTTTTTGAAAAGAACCACGACCATAACACATTTCCATAATTAGTAATTATAAGAATAGTATATAGAAAATTGTTTTTTGCGTATTACTAACTGTAGATTATATTGCACCAGAAATATATTTAAGCATATGACAGAATAACAAAGAAAAAAATGAAAGCAATACATTTGATTTAATTATATGCCAGCAGGTTTAAAGTCATAATGATGCTGAATCGGGTGATATGATTAATGGCAATAGTGCTTTAATAGACAATAGACAATATGTTATTGCGAGTAATTTAGGCCTCTGGCCCATATTACAAATAACACATTGCATACTATACAACTATACAGCAATGTGAAAAAAGTAGATAAAGAGACAAGCAAATATAGTAACAAACATTGAAATATATAGTACAGTGGAATGCAAATGACTGTTTCTGAATAATATTAACAACCTCGGTGTTGCAAAAAGTAGAACAAAAAGTACAAATATTGACAAATATACCAAATTGAGTTTCTATTCATGAGCTTGGAAAAAAGCTTTCTCTTACTAAACATTTCGAAAGTTGCGTTAACTTATAAGGATCTGTTGTACTCCTTAAATCGTAGAAAGCATAAATACTATTAAAGTTACCGCCTATGACTTCGAAAAGGTATTGATTGCGTAAGTTCGTATAATACGAACATTTCATAACAATTTGCATTTCGTCTTCTATTTCGTGAGAGTTACATTACACTCATATTCTATGTTCATATGGGATTTTAAAATGTTGATAATGAATAGCTTTGCTTGACTGGTTTAAGTCGCCACGCCAATTTTGCAAGGCACAATCTATTAACCGCTGCTTAAAAATAGAATTAAATAATTGCTCATCACCTACATCTTTTGAAATCCACACAAAACCAAAACCATATTTGAATAGCAAGGATTTAACACGTGTTTCCCAGGTTACTCTTCCAACCTCGTCAAGATGTCTGAGTATAAAATAACACTGTTTAGGATACCTTGTATTGTTCATTCGGATAAGATGTAGCCAATATTTTATACATTTACAGAAATAAGTAATAAAAAGAGGAAATCTGCCGCATTCGCCACGTGCAAAAGCGTGAAATGTATTTTTGTACAATTTTAAATATCTGCAACAAAATTGGTTTTGAGCGATTTCAATTTGTGGGGAGTATTCACATCCCCATAGTTCTGGGCCCCGTTTTATTAAACATCTTACGTTAAGTCTCACATTTTAAAACTGTTTACATGTATGCGCCTAAGCATTCAATGTAAACAATTATGTGTGCAGTATGTGCAGAATTATCAAATGTATAAGAAAACGAAATGAAAACGCGTTGATTTGTGAATTGTAAATCAAAGTAAAGAATTTAAGAAATTAACTTACAATCAAAATTGTCGTAAGTTGTTTCATAAAACCGGGCCCTGATCCATATGTTGAGATTGACACAACCATAATATCAAATAATTTAAAAAGTTCATAATGATCAAAGAAACCGACATTTCTTTGAAGTTTGTATAGTGATATAAACGATTTTTTACTTTGAATTGTAAGCCTATCGGTTGCTTTCGTCCATATTAGTTTCGGGGTGATGTATAAACCCATATACTTATAAAACGTTTCTATTTTGCTTCCATTATAAACCCAGTTTTCGTTTCCTCTAAGATAGCCCCCGTTTCTAAAGACTATAAATTTTGTTTTCTTTAGATTAATTTGCATACAAGTTCTAATGCAAAAATTGGAAATAACATTTATCTGAGATTGTAGGAGTCTTACAGTATCACTGAAGTTTGCCATGTCATCGGCGTATAAAATTGCAAAGATATCATCAACTTCTGCTGAAATATGTATACCGTTTGTGCATTTCATAAATCAAGTCATTTATAAAGAGACTGAACAGAATCGTGCTTAATTTACATCCTTGCCGACACCCTATATTACATTTAAATACGCCAGTATAACTATCACAACCAGTGCGAACGCATGATGAAAGATTATTATACATGGTAATTAAAAGTGTCAGATATTTACCACCCACTCCTTTCCTTATAAGGCTGTTTAACATCTCTGTATGATCAATAGTATCGAAAGCTTTACAAAATTCAACAAACAGGCAATAAAATCTCCCGCCTTTTTCACTAATATATACTGAAAGGAAAAAGAAACGCAGGGTGCGTATTTCCGCTATATATTGTATATTTAATATGCTACTGCTAATCGAATGGTACAGGGCGACATTAGACCTGTCCTTTTAGAAAGAAGGTTTAAACAGCAATGAACACACCAATGGTTACCCCTTTAAAGTTTCATTATCGTCAGAATGCGCATTTGGCTCAAGCAGCTGAGCAAACTTAGGCTTTAAATGTTGCAATCACATTAAATACAGTACTGAACTGGCTCAATTTTTCAAAGAGGAACTTCAGCATTTATGAATTTCTTGTTACAACGTGTACTGTGATTAAAACGTCTACAACATCACAGTTGTGTCCTTTCTCTAACTAACTGCACTTTTTTTTTTTACAAAACATCTTGGGATTTCCTTGGAATATATATGGAATTAAGTGTGCAGTATATGCAATATATAGCGGAAATACGCACCCTGCGTTTCCTTTTCCTTTCAGTATACTTTTGAACCATTGGCAGATTATCTATAGTGGAATAACCTTTTCTAAAGCTTTATATGATCAGCAAAGGATTTTGCATTCATTTATAGTGATTTCCTTTGCTTGAAATGATATTTATCAATATTCCATATTTGGTAATTTGGAACTATGACGTCATAGTTCTAAAAATGCAACGGTCGGCTCCCATAACCATTTTAGAATAACCTTCAAATGGTCATATATTTTATATTTATCATCCGATTTTGATAATTTTTTCACCTTTATCCAAGTTTTTCAGAACTCGTAATAATAGAGCTAATTGGCTGTATCGCTACATTCCCTTTAATGAATCGAGACGCTAATTTAAAAGATTGATGCAAACTTCAAGATTGCCGTGTGTCCCTTTAACTTAAGTTTCAGTATATAATGAAAACAAATGGAAGATCACAGTAGGTACTCTTACAAGCATATTGTAAAATTTCACATTCATGAGTTGTCTAACATTATCTATCACTTGTATAACATGTTGATAGTGTCTCTGTGTAGTATTCATACAAACAACATCATTAATACTCTACTCTGGTATCACTTAATACACTCCATACACGTGACCAGAATAGGAAAATCACCTGAAAGGGAGAGAATAAAGGTGCCACCGCTCGGGATCGAATCCACGCGGGACAGTGTCGATCAGTGTCTGCAGGTCTGAGCTACAGAAGCCACTAAAATGTAGGATTAGTTTAAACAGTATATTGTCAGAGTTGTATTCTATCGTATTACATTTTATTACGAGTTGTTTTATTGGTAAGAGTTGTTTCATTTGTAGGAGTTGTTTTATTGGTAAGAATTGTTTTATTGGTAGGAATTATTTTATTGGTAGGAGTTGTTTTATTAGTAATAGTTTATCGTATTACATTTTATTGGTAAGACATGTTTTATTGGTAAGAGCTGTTTCATTAGTAGGAGTTGATTTATCGGTAAGAGTAGTTTTATTAGTAAGAGTTGTTTTATTGTTGGTAAGAGTTGGCTTATTGGTTTTACATTGTTTTATTGGTAAGTTGTTTTATCAGTAGAAGTTGGCTACAACTATTTAAAATTTCTGGAAATTTGATCGTGCAAATATGCCTACAGTCTTTCCTATCAAACCTTGCATTCTCGGAACTTTCAGTACTTTGATTTATCATAGGGCCAGTTATTATGTAGGGGAAATAACCCTGCAAGTGATGTGGCAAATATCGCCGCCAGATGTCGCACCGTTTCACTTTGCACGTAATGAAAACAGTTTCTGTCGAACGGATTGCGTTTGCATTGCACCGACTTTGTTTTCGCCCGATCATTTTACTTACCGCCAGACTAAATGTGTTTGCGTTAAACTGATTCATAGTTCATCATGCTGATTTACTTTGTTCTGTATCACTTCACATTTTTCGATGAATCGTTTAAGTTTTCATCGTACCGACTTGTATTTTATTGTATTGCATTAGTTTTTTTGTCAAATGATTTATCATTGCACTGAATGATTTCTATTTGCGTCGTATGGTTTGAACTTTTACAAGGTATCATTTAACTTCGAACCGTATCAATTCAGTTTGTAACGAATGAACAGAGTTTACACGTCGCATCGAATCAATATGTACGTCATCAAATGACTTCATGTTGAATTAAATGGCCTGTCATTGAACGGTTTGTAAATATCCACATTTTGACGGTTATGACTTGCCATATTAATGAAGCTTTGCAGGGATGATCAGTAACAAATATAGTTATGTATATCGTCACCGTGTTCCAGTTGTGTGATTTTCGGCAGAGTTATGGTCTGTAGCACCGCTAAAGACCACAACTCCGCTAAAGACTACAACTCCGCTAAAGTCCACATAAACTTCCGTTACAGTGCACAACTCCGCTATAGTCCACACACATTTCCGCTATAAGAACGACAAAGTCCACACAGTTTGCCCTTTAAAGGTTCTTAATACACAAACTTTGTCCGGACTTTTTTTCCTGAACCCTTAGCCGGATTTCAGCGAAACTTTGCAGGGATGACTCTCTATGCTCCGCTTGAATGTTTTTTGGCTGAGTTATGGCCCTTTAAAGGTTTTATTACACATATTTTATCTGGACTATTTTTCTTGAACTCTTGGCTGGATGTCGACGAATCTTTGCAGGGATGATCACATGTCACCGCCGTGTTCTGGGTGAATGAGTTATGGCCTAATATACACAAACTTTATCCAGACAAATTTTCCAGAACCGCTGGCTAGATTTCAGTGAAAATTGCCAGGAATGATCAGTACCAAGCCTAGTTGCTCATGTTGTTGTCTAGTTCCCAGACTCAAAGACTTCATATAACCAGTAAAGCGATATGGACTATTTTTCTTGAACCTTTGGCTGGATGTCGATGAATATTTGCAAGGATGATCGGTACCAAGCCTACTTTATGCATGTTATCGTCGTATTTCGGTTGAACGATTTTTGGCGGAGTTATGACCCTTTAAACGTTTTAATACACACAGTTTGTCCGGAATAGTTCTCCTGAACTCCTGACCGGATTTCAGTGAAACTTTGCAGGGATGATCAGTACCAGTCCTAGGTGTGCATGTCATCGCCGTGTTCCGGTTGAGGTGATTTTTGCGGAGTTATAGCCCTTTAAATGTTTTGATACTCAAACTTATCCAGACTAGTCTCTTCTGAACTCCTGGCCGAATTTCAACGAATTTTGGCATGGCTGATGAGTACCAAGCCTAGTTGCACATGTCATCGCCGTGTTCTGGTTGAATGAGTTATGGCCTAATATACACAAACTTTATCCAGACAAATTTTCCAGAACCGCTGACTAGATTTCAGTGAAAGTTGCCAGGAATGATCAGTACCAAGCCTATTGCGCATGTCGTTGTCTAGTTCCCAGACTCAAAGACTCCATATAACCAGTAGAGCGATACAGGCCCACTTGAACCTCTTGTCTGATTAGTAAGAATTAATTTATTAGTAAGAGTTCTTGAATGTAACAGACGGTCCGTGAAGCAGATCACTGTCAGTGGAGCGGACACCCTATGAAGAATGTAACAGACGATACGTGAAGCAGATTACTGTCCGTGGAGCGGACGGACCATGAAGAATGTAACAGACGATACGTGAAGCAGATTACTGTCCGTGGAGCGGACGCCCCATGAAGAATGTAACAGACGATACGTGAAGCAGATTACTGTCCGTGGAGCGGACGCCCCATGAAGAATGTAACAGACGATACGTGAAGCAGATTACTGTCCGTGGAGAGGACGCCCCATGAAGAATGTAACAGACGGTCCGTGAAGCAGTTACTGTCCGTGGAGCGGACGCCCCATGAAGAATGTAACAGACGATACGTGAAGCAGGTTATGCTCCGTAGAGTGGACGGACCATAAATAATGTGACAGCCCGTGAAACAGGTTACAGCCCGTGGAACAGACAGCCCATGTAGAATGTAGAATATAACAGGCGGTCCTTGGATAGTAAGGTCCATGAATAATGTAACAGACGGCCCGTGAAGCAGGTTAAAGCTTTTGGAGTGGACGGCCCATGTAGATGGGTTTAGCCCGTGGAGTGGTCTGCCCTGGAAGATTATAACAGACGGCCCAAGAATAAACACTTACACATAATTATGCTAAACTTTATTTTTTATTTAAATGTGTTGCTTGTTTAACGAGTTTCATTTTTTCAACATTCATGAAACAAGTCTACATGGAAGACAGCGATGTGATATTTATTTTAGCCACAATAAATGAACATAAAGGTTTTAAAAATAAAACATTCCAGCGGGTTTATATTGTTCCAGAACAATATTTGGTGGGCGGGACTTGAAGTTCATCGATACCAATGGCCGTAATTAAGCCCGCGGGTTCGATGTGTTTCACGTCCCAAACACCAGGTTTTGATCTCGCACAATATAAACACGCTGGAAATATTTTATTTCTTATCTGACATTGATTTTTATACAGGTTTTCGAGAGATTGAACATAATAACAAACACATTCTCACGAATTCCTGACGTTTAAAATGACGACCTAGGTAACGGTTGAAGGACGTGACATCAGAGGTGTAGATAGAAATTTCGAAAACACCTCAATAACCAATTAGCATCGAGTACAGTAATAAACTATGTTAAAGTTCGATCATATTTTCATAGTAAAATCGAAAACTTAACGTAGGAAGGAAGCGGATTTAGAGCAGAAATACAGCATGTATTCCTCTAAATGGGAACTGGGCACGGAATATCATAGTTTTGAATTGAACGGGGATCTAGATCATCAGATTCATTTCCAGGGTTCATCTTCATCTCTACTATTGTCATGTTTGGATTATCACCATTCCCCATTCCAACCCAGTAAGACCGTAGTTAAAGTGTTGTAAGCAACACGTATTAGGATTTGGATTTATCAGGTCGGATTAAATAAACACTTCCCAAGTCATGTGGTGTAATTAGTATTAATTTCACAATTAAAATGAACATTTACAAATTTAAAACAACTGCTACTTTACTTCTCAGAAATAGTGTTATGTAATACGTTTATATATATACACGTACTTTTCAATTCACGACAATTCACGACTTGTGAATTACTCAATATCAAACTAAAATGTTGACCGGTTCTGGTCTGAGCTAAAAGAAACAAAAAACAACAACATGTTACAGCGCTTGTTCATACGTTAATACTGAAAGAATACCGATATTATGTTGTTGATTGTTTGCCTTTCACATCAAACTGAATACCGTCAAGTTGTTATTGACGTTGTCTGTAACAAACAATCTAGAAGTTGACCTATCATAACACACTGACAAAGGCCTAGCAATACCGTCTGATTGTTTCGCCAGCACACCAAGTTTATTCCCGCCCTGTCCAATCTGTATCACATTGTTTGAAGAACACCCACATACAAATATATTCCCACAACCATCGCCACTACGCCCATAGCTCCCTTTAACTCTTGATCACTGAACCGCGAGAGTAACCTCCCCTGCCTGTCCAGAGTGACCACGCCTTTTTCTTCATCGGCGACATACACATTGTTGCCGTCATCACTCACAGCAACATGTCGGCTTCTAGAAAATATATCTTCTCCTGATTGGTCCTTACATATTGTTCTCAAGAGTGTCCCGGATGTATCGTAAACATGGACGTGTTTGCCATTATCTGATACGAACATCTCACCATGACTGAAAGCAAGTCCCCAACACTTATAATTCGTCTTTATTGACCGAGTTATTACCATCCTGGTTCCCAAGGAGACGATATGTATGGTGTTGTTGTTCATGGTAACGGCGGATTCCTGTGGACTCAGTTCACATACTGCACGAGGCCAACCGCCTGGCATATCACACTGGTCTATCACTTTGTATGTGGAACCGTCTAACTGCTTAAGCTTCTGGTTATCATAGTCTGCTAGTAAAATGTTGCCGGATTTCAAGATGCATGAACCATTAATGTTACAAGTGTTACGGTCACCACTAGCACTTACATCAACCGTTTGTTTACTTGTGACTTTGTATAGACAATCATCACTGTAGGGATCCGTACACCGGATCTTGGTCAAGACCCCGTTCACTAGTACGGAGTTTTGGTCAGCCATGTTGTAGAAAACGTACGGATAACAACAGCAAATGTAGGTTAACCACGTTTTTCTCCTATTTTTGTTCATTTTATATGAATAATCAGTATTGCTATATGGTGCGGAAACATTTCCCCGTTCAAATATTACCGTACATTGTTGACATATTACTTTAAATGCTACAATTTGGATCAAAGAAAAACAATTGCCGGTGCTGAAATTCGCCCAAAGTACCCTTCAGCAATAAATATCTCATTAATTTTCAAGTTAATGAAAATTTTGAATTGGCAGATTTATTTGTTTTTCCAATATACGTGCATGTTCAAATGTTGAACTTCATTCATCCGAAATTGACCGAGATATGAATCGAAACAAAATTAATGTTTGTGTACGGGGTCTTGGGCACTTGTGTACGGAGTACTGCAAATATTCTCTTTTTACTGTACGGAGTTTTGCTTTAAATATTTTGTATGAAACTATGGTTTTAATGGTACTTGCATTTCATGTAATACATAAAACATTCATTGAATGTTTGTAAACAGTCAATGTAGTGTCATTAGAACTGAATCAACGTAGATTTCCTTGAACAGATATAATCATGCGAGCTATATAGATAATTAACCCATGCCGTTATCTATATTATGTGTTGTCAATGTAGTTTAAGAACCAACTTTACATTTTCTATTAACATGCTTAGGAAAGTTTGACATATGTTAGATGTCAGTATGGGGCATAGAATTAATTTTAACCTGACAGGCAAACTGTTTGAAAAAAATACGGTAAGGATTTTTAACGCCCGTGGGACGTATAATAATACTTTATTTAAACAATATTTTATTCAAGTACTGAATGGGATTGGACAAGAGGCAATGCCTATGTAAGACCTCTCCCATATCAAGGTACATATAAACAATAAATTCATATCAAACATAACATAACATGTGGAATTGTAGTACAGTTTGCATATATTGGTTTGACAATTAACTTAGAATCTTTGAAACATGTGTACCGTGATTGATTAGTATTAACACTTTGTACTGTCTGAAAGAATTTAAGTGAGAAAAAAAAGAGAATCAACAGAAAGAAAATCATACTGGAAACCAATACGAAATATATATAAAAATGTATCGATTATTACAAAATATAATGGTTTTAGTATGAGTTTCTATAACCAATAGTTAATTTTGGAATTTAAGATAACTGAGAAAACAGACAAACAAACAAATAAAAATTACAATAAAAAAGGAAGAAAGATGATAAAATATAAAAAAAACTTCTAGCATTGTGACAAAACATATCTGAAAATACAATAGTATATACATACATATACATATGTACATGTACATACATCTATAATTCTACGAAAATCCCCTGGTACACTTGATGTATTTGTGGACGATAAGTACAATTTCTGAGTTCGTCGTATCGTTTAGTATCAAGTCAATGTTGATATGCGTGACATCAACAAGATTGGCTAGGGTATCAAGTAAGTCATTTCTGAATTGGTTATACAGTGGACAGTTGAAAAAGAAATGAGTATTGTCCTCACATGGATTGCCACATTTCGGACATACTGCTGAATCTGTCAAGAAGTGGTCAAATAAATACGTATTTAGATTACTTGAGTTATTTCTTAATTGACAATGGATGATGTTATCATTCCTAATTCCTATATTATAGTGATATGGACTGTCAGTCCTATGTTCAATAGCCTTAAGTTTATGCTTAAATTGTTCAACAGATGGTGCATTTTTAGCTTCAACTTGGACGCTCTCTAATAGATCAGATTCTCCCTGTGTACAGTTATCCCATACTGAATCTCCATATTCAAGTATAAGTCTTATAAAGGCGATATATATTTTCAATAGAGAATGTCTGTCAAGTTTGTACTTAAGCATTCTTAGAATTTTAAATCGTGCACATGCTTTTTCGTATATATTTTCTTCTTTTTTTTGCGACCAAGTTGCATTGGACTGAATTGTTAATCCAAGGTGGCAATGTGACGCTACGTCTTGTACTACATCATTATCAAAGTAGACTGGTGGGTGGTTATAGTTTCTTCTAGTGCAAACAAGGCTTTTGTTTTTTTTAGGATTAAATGTAACAGCCCATTTTTTTGACCATTCAGATATTTTGCAAAGATCATTTGTAAGAGAGTTGGCACATTCTACTGGGTTTTTATCAACTACAACTAAAAGAGAAGTGTCATCAGCAAATAACCGTACATCATTCAATAAGTCATATGTGATGTCATTTATTTAAAGCAGAAATAGAAACGGACCTAAAACAGAGCCTTGCGGAACACCTGCATCTATAGTACTGAAGCTTGAAGAAAATCCATCTAGGACTACTTTTTGCTGCCTATCAGAGAGATAGCTACGTTTCCAGTTACATAATGAATCATTGATACCATATTTAGCTAATTTAAAAAGCAACCCAGCATGCCATACTTTGTCAAACGCAAAATATCGTACATCTTTCCCAGCGTCGAGGTTGCTTATTATGTTATTATATATTTCTATGAGCTGATTTACTGTAGAGTCTCTAGGTTGAAAGCCTGCCTGGCATTTGCACAGAAGGTTATTCGTTTTGATATAGTTGAACAAGTGTTTAAATACGATTTTTTCCATCAATTTGCAAATAATACTGGTAATGGATATAGGCCTATAATTGCCCGGCATGTCAGGTTCTCCCTTGCCCTTAAAAATAGGAGTTACATTCGCCTGTTTCCATTGGTATGGTACTTTTCTAGTGGACAATGACAGATTAAAAGTCGCGTCAATGGAGCATCGATGCTATTTAAAACTAATTTTAACACCTTTGGGCTAATCATATCTGGGCCTGGAGGTTTCGATAGTTTCAAGATTTTCAATTGATCAATTACTTCCGTTTCATTTATAATAAAGTCATTCATTTTATAGTCAGTGCGATTATGAAAAGTAGGTAATTCCGGTTCATGTTCAATATGAGATGAAAAGGAAGAATTCAATGCGTTTGCTTTGTCTACTGGATGTATTAAAATACGACCGTTATTTTTCATTGGAAAGTTTGGTTGAGTTACTTTGTTCAATTTAGAGATCGATTTTGCTATACGCCACCATTTACCCGTGGGGATTGATTTATCAGTTAACTGGGATGTAAGTTTTGACTTGTATGATTCCTTAGATTCGCGGATTAAAGCAATTACCTCATTTCTAAGTTGAATAAACATTGACCAATATAATGGATTGTTGTAAATGAGAAAAAAAATTATATGACGTTAACTGTGGTCACAATGAGCTAAAATTGGACAACTGTATCAATTCTAACAGACAATAATATACGTCTGGACTTAGTTTGTAGTACATGTAGTTATTTGGAATAAGTACGGAGTCTTTCTCAAGAATTACCCCTTTTAAGTTTTAGTTTTCTACATTTTTTCGTCTTAACAATACAAAATGATATAAGACATATAGGACCTAAATAATGTCTAAGAATTACTACAAATATAAGTAAATAACTTCAGTGCAGAGCAGCGAAAACAATCTTAGCATTGCAAAACCCCGTACAGTACATGGACAAGACTCCGTACACAAATCAGCGTCTTTTTATATGAATTAGTTACGCTGGGCACGTTTTGTTTCGATTCATATCTCGGCCAATTTCGGATGAATGATGCTGAAATTTTGAACATGCACGTATATTGCGAAAACAAATAAATCTGCCAATTCAAAATTTTCATTAACTTGAAAATTAATGAGATATTTATTGCTGAAGGGTACTTTGGGCGAATTTCAGCACCGGCAATTGTTTTTCTTTGATCCGAATTGTAGCATTTAAAGTAATATGTCAACAATGTACGGTAATATTTGAACGGGGAAATGTTTCCGCAACATATAGCAATACTGATTATTCATATACATGAACAAAAATAGGAGAAAAACGTGGTTAACCTACCTTTGCCGTTGTTATCCGCACGTTTTCTACAACATGGCTGACCAAAACTCCGTACTAGTGAACGGGGTCTTGACCAAGATCCGGTGTACGGATCCCTACAGTGATCATGTTGTTGGACTTGTTTCAGACGTCCATCTGCCTTTTCCTGTACCTTACCGAGTGACGAAAGTCCCTTTAAAAACTGTTCAATTTTAGGATCTGGTTCAAACTCAACCCTCGTATTTCCTGATGATTGAGCTACATCGGTGATCAGTTTGTCCATCTCGGATATTTTCTGCTGACCCTTCTTCGTGCACACAAACTGCTGTGAACGATTGCCTTCTGCTGAGTCTAATTGCTTTTGGCATGTTTCCATGTCTTTTACAATGGCATCCATTGCTTCCAGCTCTACAGTGATTTGGTTGGCAATTTCCTTACTCTTTGCAACAAAATCGGTAATTGTTGTTTTCTCTAATTCATCTAAGGCGAAGTTTATCTTCTCCCGTACTTCTTTGATTTTACCAAGAGCAATGACCTTTTCCTGTTCGACTTCAGCGAGGTTATTATGTCGTGTTTGAATTATTTCTTCCATGCGAATCCTGGCGTTTACCATGTCCTCCTTTATCTTCTGAACATCTTCTGCTTTCATAATGTTGTCGATTTCTTCAGGAATGTAGGCAGGATCCACACACGACCTATATAGATAATACAATCATCAATCGTTAATAATATCAAAGCCGGTGACGCTTGCAATGCATCGATTAGATTAATATAATGTTTAAAGCTGAAAATGGATATGTTCCATTAGACAAACGTTGATTGTTATTCTTTAAGGGACTGAAGACGATTTGAATGTCATATCATGATCACGTTTTTGTATTAACCAAATTTTGTTTGATATAAAATAATGTGGTAAACCAAGCATTGCTGTCAAATTACTGAGACATAGTGTGGTTTCTGTCAATTGATGCGAGAAGGAATCACACCATCGCTTTTTTTTCCTAACATTTTGGAATGATAAAACAATAACCTGAGTTATTAAATTTGATCCCGTTTGTCCACATACAAGTAAACATGTACTTAAATCACAACATTACTTCTCGGGTTTTAAAGTCGCATATGAATTAATACTTATGATTTCAAAAACTCTTTGAGTCGTTGAGTTTTACAGTCCAGTCATTTTCATAAACACTATGTAGACTGGGTAAAGCACGAGACCGAATATTTGGCACGTGCATATTTTATATAACTGAATGGCATTATGGTAGTTTTATGTAAATTCGGATAGATGGCTATTCACAATTCTTCCAGATTGGCTCCAGTTTCTTTAAAGAGACACATGGTAATCTTGAAGCAGAAATGACGCGTTATAATTAGAACCCTGATTTATTAATCCAGTTATCATTTTAACTTTAGATATGTTGGGACACATTTGAAGAAACGAAACTGAATAAAATCACTGGGCTATATTAACCTACTTTAGTGGGGCCGATATTCGGGCCCTTCGCTATTGCCTAAAAACTCTATGCTTTCATTTTCCCACATAATTTAAGATAGGGAAATGAACAACAAAGACTGCGCCTTGTTACCCTTCCAGCCTGCTTAAGCTTTGAACAAAGACTTATGTTTTCTTTTTCCAATGTGGGTTTATGGATAATGGTGTGTGTGGGTGGTGGGTGTGTGTGTGTGTGTGTGTGTGTGGGGGGGGGGGGGGGGGGGGTCCAATAAAAGCAAACAACATAAAAGTGACAGACTCTCTATATGTTGTTTGTTAAGATAAATGCTCTAGCAACTGATACTAAACGTAAAACATACATTGTAATGACTATTTTAATGAATGTAATCCTTTAAAATACGTTTTCTCTATAGCTAAAATCACGCTCTTTCCCCACAAGTGCACTTAATTTTCTCAAATTCAATTGATTTTTAATTGGCTTCCATACATTTTCGTTTCATGATGTATTAATTTCAAAAAATCAATCAATAAACTGATCGTTAATTAGTTTTCTACGAGAAATACTTTCTTTCACTTAAGGAGACATGAAATATGTAATATGTTTCTTTCGTAATACTCACTTAATGTATTTTATAAACGTGCTGTATGTTATAATTTAAAAATAAAATAAACGTTTTCTAGAAGAATCAGCAACAACAAATGTCCAATTCATGATAAAAATGAAAAATATGATGTAAGAACCGTGTGGTTTTTATTGTCTAACATTTGAATAAACCAGAGATGTTAAATGGAATCGAGATTAATATGCTTATATTAACCCTGGTATCAAGGAGGGAGTATACTTACTCCCTGCTAGTATGTGACCTAGAATATGACATATTACTGTGCAAAAATAAGGGTTAATCTGTATTTAGGCTCAAGCATTATGTTAAGGATTATGTCCCCTTTTGTGGAATCCCATTGAAAGTGCAGTAACAAAAGAAAAAATAGAACTCAAATAATCCTGAATATATTGACATGTAACTTGCAGTTGAATATGTTTACACTTTTATCTAGACAGTGCTATACTTGAATAATAAATACTAACTTTATAAAAGTGTGTATTGATCCATACTGAGTTTATGCCATACTCAAGGTCATGTGTGTATTGACTAATTCACAGATATATCAAGCATGTATTTATAATTCAAGGGTAGAACTGCCTAGATAAATGTGTAAACATATTAAAACTTCAAGTTTCATGTAAAAGCATTCAAGATTATTTAAGTTATAATTTTTATCATTTTTAAATGCAGTCTCAAAGGGATTACACAAAAGGGGACATAGTCCTTAAGCCCTATTGTATCCCTTCAGAGATAGAAAAATATCGTTATGTGTGCTTAAATTGGACCCCTGACCCCGCGAAAAGCCTGATAAATTCCCTGGTAATACATGTATATTTTGTCTTTTGTAGTGTCTCCATGACAAGGATGGTAAAACGCGCCTCTCACCGCTGCGGGTTAGAATCCCAATGTAAGCTCGACTGGTCATGCGAAAAAGTGTCGATTCTTGCGGATGGCTGGAGGTATACAGTAGTGGTTCTAACCGAGAAAATCGGGGTGGTCTGGCATAACAACAATCGACCGTCATATATGGCCTAACATGTGCTAAAAAGACGTAAAACACCATGCAAACCAACTAATTGGCAGTACCTGTGTTTAACAGCCATACAGACATGGCATCCAATCTGATCGTGGTTCTGACAGTACATGTCCAGTACCTTGGCGGGATGATCGCTGCATCGTTCCGTCGGCAATGACATCAGGCTCTGTGATACCGTTGTCGGGAACTCTGACTTCCCGAGCAGTGTGTGGTCCTTCAATGCACGTAAATCCTTATGAAGCTCGACACACGTGTCACAATAATAGTCCTGACATTCCAAACAAAACGTCGTAGCTTCTCTGTTTCTGTTTTTCATTACACAAGACGAACATGTAAAATCAAAAGATTCATCCGACTCTCCGCGTAAACTACGCCCCAAACTTCCTGATGTCGCCATTTTGTTCTGCTCTGCTTACGATAAAATATCTAAATAAATACGATATTGACCTGGTTTTATATTCCTCGAGAATATAAAAGCGACGCAATACATTATGAACTCGATATCGTTATCTAACCAAAAGCGCATTGATAAAGTGGGTTTTAAAGGGACACACGGCAATCTTGATGTTTTGTTTCTCGGCGTCCCATTAGTTTTTTCTACATAACTTGCATTTGTTCAATCATTGCTATTAATTAATAAGTAACTATGTGATGTAAACATATGTTATTGCCAATATTTTACATACAGAGTAATACCATCATAATTATATACGATAGAAATTTTAGAATGATAGATGGATTGGGTCTACGAACATTAGATTAAACCCTTCAGAGAGAGCGCGTGCGCGCGCGATAGAGAGAGAGAGAGATGACATCAGTTCTTGTGAGGATAAAGTACAAATACAAATGTGCACCGTTTCTAAACTTACTGACGAAGAGGTATATATATATAATTTATCTATTTTGAGAACCAAACTCTATAGACACCATATAAAGGGCTTTAATCAGCCAGGTCCAGCCTCAAAATTGAAACGTCGAATAACAAGTTACCGACTCATAATTCATTTTACGCATATTCACGGGTATTTTAAGAACCATTTAATAAACTTATACTTTTAATCGTCACGTGTACATTATTATGTGACCTGAACATCTGGCTAGGGTTTTGATAAACTGTTTTGTATTGTATTTTTGCCGTTAGTTGGAGGGCTAGTTCTTTAAAGCCTTCGCATTAATCCAAGCAGCTTTGGTGCAGAAGTAACAAGATTTGTAATGTGTTCGTGCCATTTCCCGTTATTACTTAGTGTTACTCCTAGATGTTTGTGGTTATTAAAAAACGTTAGCGGGACAGTGTCTAGATATACAGTTGCACGTCGATCAATATTGTTAATTAAAGAAAAGAACATTACTTCTGTTTTGCCAGAATTGAATTGTAAAAGCCATTGTTTTGACCAGTTCGTAAGCATGTATACATCATGATTTAGAATCCCTTCCACGATATGCTCATCATATTTTCGACAATATCATTTATATATATCAAAAATAAAAGTGGACCCAAGACAAAGCCTTGGGGAACTCCGGCAGTTACAGTTTTGACTCAAAGGTGGCATATCCGACACGAAATTAATGAATGCTGTTATACAGCACTTCGACACATAATTATGTTGACACGTAATTAGGTCTTACCGTGCGCGAAACCTGATGAAAATAAAATGCCCAACACGAACTCTTTGCGATCTAGTTGAGAGATAATCACATATCGCAGCAAAACGTGATACTATATTGTTTAAGCTTAAACAAAAGCACGACTAATAGCTCTTGATATATCATTAAAGACAAAACATGTAAATTGTTTAGCATCAAATGCCTGACATATACGACATATCGTCAAGTTGATACGTAGTAGAATGGCCAAGGAGAAAACTTGATTGTTTCATAAAGATAAGATCAAACATAAGTAGAACATTATACACATGGTTAAATACAATTGTTTCCAATACTTTCCCAGCACAACTTAGTAACGATATAGGTCTGCAGTTCATAGGATCTGACTTTTTGAAAAGTACCATGACCATAACACATTTCCATAATTAGTAATTATCAGAATAGTATACAGCAAATTGTTTGTTGCGTATTACTAACTGATGATTATATTGCACCAATAATATATTTACACATATGGTAGAATAACGAAGAAAAACTTAAAACTATACATTTTATTTTATTGTATGCCAGCAGGTTTAAAGTAATAATGACACTAAATTAATAAATCGAGACGCTAATTTAAATGATTGATGAAAACTTCAAGATTGCCGTGTGTCCCTTTAACTAAAGTTTCAGCATAATGTAAACACATGGAAGATCACAGTAGGTGTTCCAAGATGGACTACTCTTACAAGCATATTGAAAGATTTAAGATTCATGAGTTGTCTAACATTATCTGTCACTTGTATACCATGTTTATATGCAATCGAGTCTCTTCGTAGTATTCATAAAGACAACATGGTTACTACGCTGCTCTGGAATCACTCATTTCACACCATGTACACATGAACAGAATAGGAAAACGACCTGAAAGGGAGAGAATAAAGGCGCCACCGCTCGGGATCGAATCCACGCAGGACAGTGTCTGCAGGTCTGAGCTACAGAGGCCACTAAAATGTACAAGAAAACCTTCATAGGCGTAGGAGCAAATTAAACAAAAGGACAATATGTTCATGAGTGTAATGACGTCGGGAAGCCAATATATTTTTTTGGTAAGACAGGTTTTATTGGTAAGAACTGTTATATTGGTAAAAGTTGAATATCGGTAGGATTTGTTTTATTGGAAAGAGTTGTTTTATTAGTGTTATTTTATTGGTAAGGGTGTTTTATTTATAGGAGTTGTTTTATTAGTAGGAGTTGTTTTATTAGTAAAAAATATTTTACTAGTAAGAGTCGTTTTATTAGTAAGAATTATTCTATAAGTAAGAGTTGTTGACTGTAACAGACGGCCCGTGAAGCAGGTTACAGTCCGTGAGGGGGACGGACCTTGAATAATGTAACAGACAGCCGGTGAAGCAGGTTATGGTCCGTGGAGTGAAGAATTGGACAACCCGTGAAGCAGGTTACAGCCCATGGAACAGACGGCCCATGTAGAATATAACAGGAATATAACAGACGGTGAGAACGGCCCGTGAATAATGTAACAGATGGCACGTGATGCAGGTTATGACCCGTGGAGCGGACCGCCCATGAAGAATGTTACAGACGATCCGTGAAGCAGGTTATGGCCCGTGGAACGGACGGCCCATGAAGACGAGTATGTTACAGGCCATGGAGTGGACAGCCCATGAATAATGTAACATACAGCTCGTGGTGCAGGTTACAGCCCATGGAAAAAACGGCACATGTAGAATATAGCAGGAGCAGACGGCCCATGTTGCCGTTATTTGGCGGGTTAGTTTCTTTAATATAATCTTGGGTATTGAGATAAAAATAGAAATATGCAGCAGTGGTTGGAAGGAGATAAGAATAGAACAGTGGAGTAGTGGTGGGAAGGAGATAAGAATAGAACAGTGCAACAGTGGTTGGATGGATATAAGAATAGAACAGTGCGGCAGTGGTTGGAAGGAGATAATAATAAAGCAGTGCAGCATTGGTTGGAAGGAGATACGAATAGAACAGTGCAGCATTGGTTGGAAGGGGATACGAATAGAACAGTGCAGCATTGGTTGGAATGAGATACGAATAGAACATTGCAGCAGTGGTTGGAATGAGATAAGAATAGAACAACGCAGCAGTGGTTGGAAGGCGATAGGTACAGAACAGTGCATCAGTGGTTGTTTGGAGATAAGAATAGAACAGTGCAGCAGTGGTTGGATGGAGATAAGAATAGAACAGTGCAGCAGTGGTTGGATGGAGATAAGAATAGAACAGTGCAGCAGTGGTTGGAAGGAGATACGAATAGAACAGTGCAGCAGTGGCTGGAAGGAGATAAGTATAGAACAGTGCAGCAGTGGTTGGATGGAGATAAGAATAGAACACTGCAACAGTGGTTGGAAGGGGATAAGAATAGAACAGTGCAGCAGTGGTTGGATGGAGATAAGAATAGAACAGTGCGGCAGTGGTTGGAAGGAGATACGAATAGAACAGTGCAGCAGTGGTTGGAATGAGATAAGAATAGAACAGCGCAGCAGTGGTTTGAATGCGATAAGTACAGAACAGTGCATCAGTGGTTGTATGGAGATAAGAATAGAACAGTGCAGCAGTGGTTGGAAGGAGATAAAAATAGCAGAGTGCAGCAGTGGTTGGAAGGAGATAAGAATAGAACAGTGCAGCAGTGGTTGAAAGGAGATAAGAATAGAACAGTGCAGCAGTGGTTGGATGGAGATAATAATATAACAGTGCAGCAGTGGTTGGAAGGGGATACGAATAGAACAGTGCAGCAGTGGTTGGAAGGTGATAATAATAGAACAGTGCAGCAGTGGTTGGAAGGAGATAATAATAAAACAGTGCAGCAGTGGTTGGAAGGAGATAATAATAAAACAGTGCAGCATTGGTTTGAAGGAGATAAGAAGAACGAAGATAGAGCACTTGGGTGTGGAGTGTGGGGGATAAGAGGGCTGGGTGGGGAGTGTGGGGGAGGGGATGCGGGAGAGAAATATGATGCTATAAGTAATGATATACTATTGATGAAATTATAAATACAAATAACCCTGCTATATTTGATAGTATTCGCGTTCACATGTTGTGGGTGTGAGTGGATAGGTCATATAATAATAATAATAATAATAATAATAATAATAATAATAATAATAATAATAATAATAACATAATAATAATAATAATAATAATAATAATAATAAATTATAATAAAACCTACTTGACTGAAAAGGTATGGGAGTCAGAAGGCAATGTTACAAAAAAATATTATAATTTTACTGGAAACAAGTTTGGAGTCGGGCCGATTTGTTAACTTTTAAGTATGGCCCCAATAATGACAGCATACACAATGTGTCCCTTTTAATTATGGCCCCAATAATGACAGCATACATAATGTGTCCCTTTTAATTATGGCCCCAATAATGACAGCATACATAATGTGTCCCTTTTAATTATGGCCCCAATAATGATGTATACACAATGTGTCACTTGTAATGGACTTGCCTCCAGAACTGAAACAAACACATTCATCAAACAGACGTAAACAAGCTTAATAAGCAAGAATAAGTTATACATGAAAATACACAGTTATCCTCCATGCCAGACACAAACGTGTGTTATTGTGTTATGTTATATAGAAATGTGTTATTGTGTTGTGTTATACAGAAGTGTGTTATTGTGTTATGTTACATAGAAGTGTGATATTGTGTTATGTTACATAGAAGTGTGATATTGTGTTATGGTTATTGTGTTATGTTATATATAAGAGCGTTATTGTGTTATGTTATATATAAAAGTGTTATTGTTTTATGTTATACAGAAGTGTGTTATGTTATACAGAAGTGTGTTATTGTGTTGTTTTATAGAGAAGTGTGTTATGTTATAGAGAAGTGTGATATTGTGTTATGTTTATTGTGTTATGATTTATATAAGTGTGTTATTGTGATATGTTATAGAGAAGTGTGATATTGTTTTATGTATTCAGAAGTGTGTTATTGTGTTATGTTATGTAGAAGTGTGTTATTGTGTTATGTTATACGTTATACAGAAGTGTGTTATTGTCTTATGTTATATAGAAGTGTGTTATTGTCTTATGTTAAAGAGAAGTGTGATATTGTGTTATGTTTATTGTGTTATGTTTTATATAAGTGTGTTATTGTGTTATGTTATAGAGAAGTGTGATATTGTGTTATGTATTCAGAAGTGTGTTATTGTGTTATGTTATATAGAAGTGTGTTATTGTGTTATGTTATACAGAAGTGTGTTATGTTATACAGAAGTGTGTTATTGTGTTATGTTATATAGTAGTGTGTTATTGTGTTATGTTATATAGAAGTGTGTTATGTTTAACAGAAGTCTGATATTGTGTTATGTTATACAGAAGTTTGTTATTTGTGTTATATAGAAGTGTGATATTGTGTTATATTATATATAAGTGTGTTATTGTTTTATGTTATATAGAAGTGATATTGTGTTATGTCACATATAGGTTTTTTATTGTGTATACAAGTGTGATATTGTTTTATGTAATATATAAGTGAGTTATTGTGTTATGTTATATATAGTGTGTTATTGTGTTAAGTTATATAAAAGTGTGATATTGTGTTATGTTATATAAGTGTGTAATTGTGTTATGTTATATAGAAGTGTGTAATTGTGTTATGTTATATAGAAGCGTGTTATTGTGTTATGTTATGTGGAAGTGTGTTATTGTGTTATGTTAAGTGTGTTACTGTGTTATGTTATATAGAAGTGTGATATTGTGTTATGCTATACAAAAGTGTGATATTGTGTTATGCTATACAAAAGTGTGTTATTGTGTTATGTTTTACAGAAGTGTGATATTGTGTTATGTTATATATAAGAGTGTTATGCTATTCAGAAGTGTGTTAGTGTGTTATGTTATATAGAAGTGTGGTATTGTGTTATGCTATACAGAAGTGTGTGATTGTGTTATGTTACAGAGAAGATTGATATTGTGTTATGTTATATAGAAGTGTGTTATGTTATACAGAAGTGTGTTATTGTGTTATGTTATATAAAAGTGTGTTATTGTGTTATGTTATACAGAAGTATGTTATTGTGTTATGTTACATAGAATTGTGATATTGTGTTATGTTATATATAAGTGTGTTATTATGTTACGTTATTTAAAAGTGTGTTATTGTGTTATGTTATACAGAAGTGTGATATTGTGTTATATATAAGTGTGTTATGTTATACAGAAGTGTATTGTTGTGTTATGTTATATAACAGTTTGTTATTGTGTTATGTTATATAGAAGTGTGTTATTGTGTTATGTTACATAGAAATGTTTTATTTATAGAAGTGAGTTATGTTATACTGAAGTGTGTTATTGTTTTATGTTATATATAAGTGTGTTATTGCATTATGTGATATATAAGTGTGTTATTGTGTTGTGTTATACAGAGAAGAGTGTTATTGTTTTATATTATACAGATAAGTGTGTTATTGTGTTATGTTATATATAAGTGTGTCATGTTATACATAAGTGTGCTATTGTGTTATGTTATATATAAGTGTGTTATTATGTTATGTTGTATAGTAGTGTGCTATTGTTTTATGTTATACAGAAGTGTGTTACTGTGTTATTTCATACATAAGTGTGCTATTGTGTTATGTTATATATAAGTGTGTTATGTGTTATGTTATATAAAAGTGTGTTATTGTGTTATTTTTATATGTGTGTTATTGTGTTATGTTATATATAAGTGTGTTATTGTGTTATGTTATATAGAAGTGTGTTATTGTGTTATGTTATACAGAAGTGTGTTATTGTGTTATGTTATGTAGAAGTGTATTATTGTGTTATGTTATACAGAAGTGTGTTATTGTGTTATGTTATATATAAGTGTGTTATTTATAGAAGTGAGTTATGTTATACAGTATTGTGTTATGTTATATATAAGTGTGTTATTGTGTTATGTTATATATAAGTGTGTTATTGTGTTATGTTATATAGAAGTGTGAAATAATTTATTTCTTATCTAACATGGACTTTTATGTATCATGAAACACATTTTGTCGAGAGATTGCACAAAATACAAACAAATTCTCACTATATGTATTTTATGTCTATCTCTCAACATCAAAAATGAGAAGAACATACAGCTTCATTCTATGTGTTTTTGGAACGTAGCGTCGCTTAAAATAAGTCATTTCATTGCGTTGTTGTTCATTGCGTTGTTGTTTTGCATCTGACGTTTAAAATGGCGTCTCAACGGTTAACGTGTTTTTTGGCGTTTAACGGCATTCGCAACTTCTCGTACACTGCTTCGCAGCATTATTCGAATGTAATACGCAAGGTTCCAAATTGGTTACGTCATCGCGCCTTAGATTCCCGCCAAAACCGTCAAAACAAATTTGCATGCAAAATCGAAGTTATCATCCAAATGTTGCAATGTTATTCAGCCGATTGCTATATCATTAGTTTATTTACATGAAAGCAGAAATAAAACCTTTATCTGCATTGTAAAAAACAAACTCTCAACGCAAATTATACACGTGTGGCTGGCGGCCATATTGTTTACATAGCAACAGCGAACTATTTTCTGTTCCGTTGCCTTCCGGCTAAAAAAATGTCAATTTTTTGAACATACCGAAGCGCCGTGATACACACGAGGCGGGATCCCGAAGAATGACGGGATTTGCCAATCGTTCACGATTGATATTAATGGTGCATGACGCCAGAGGTTTATATAGCTTTTTTCAGACCACACCAATAACCAATCAACATTGAGTATTTTAATAAACCATGTTAGATAGACATACTAGAACTTTATTGGCAATATAATACGTTTTAATGTAATTACTGGCCGGCGATTTTCGTTGCAAAAGAAATTCGTGTGTAATTAACACTTTGAAATATATACCGTTTCCTATTGTATTTAAAGTATGTATGACAAGGCACATGAAGCCCTTCAACAATTAAAATAGTTTTGCTAGGTATATATATAGTGTATCAATGTCTCTCGTGTACTCTAGAACTCAATCAAACCGACCTTTTTGCAACAATGTGTTTTATTAACCAGAACCAGACGGCCCATGTAGTTGAAGGCCTGTGAAGCAGGCGGTCAGTGGAGCATGGAACAGACGGCTGGTGGAGCTGACGACCTGTCGTGTAGAGGACAATGTAACAGACGGCCCGTAGATCAGACGACCTGTCGAGATTATGAAGCAGGCGGCTCGCGTATCAGACAACCTGTCGAGCAGCAAACGGTTTGTGGAGAAAACGACCGGTCGAATCTAGGACCACGGATTAGGCGGCCCGTGGACTAAACGACCTGTTGAGTAGTGAACCATGGAGCAGAATACCTGTCGAGCAGATGGCCATGGACCAGGCAATTCGTCGAGCAGACGACCTGTCGGTCAAAGAATCAAAGAGCTTTCGGCAAGTGGAGAAGACGGCTTGACGAGCAGAGGAACGTGGAACATGCGATTCGTAGAGCAGAGGACCTGTCGAGCAGAGAAACATTAAGGTGGCGGCCCATGGATCAACGGACTTATCGAGCGGAAGACCATGGAGCAGTCGGCTTGTGTAACAGACGACCTGTAAAGCAGAAGACCATGGAGCATGCGACCCGTTGAGCAAATGAGCAAAAGACCATGGAGAAGGCTGCCCGTGGAACAGACGACCAGTCGAGCTGAGGGCCATGTAACAGGCGGCCCGTGGAGCAGACGACCTGTTGAGCAGAGGACTATAGAGCAGTCAGCATGTGGAATAGAATAACCTGTTGAGCAGAGTACCATTGAGCAGGCGGCTCGTGTAGCAGACATGCCGAACAGGTCACCGTGGAACAGACTACCAGTTAAGCAGAGGACCATGGAGTCGGCGGCCCTCGGAGCAGACGGCAATTTATTTGATTAGTTAATTCAAAATGTTATCTGGGAAGTGTTTAATCTAAAGTTGGTTGAACTTGTGACCCGACACATTTGTCACTATAATATTTTTATCGTATATTACATATATAGACATATCGCATTCATGAGAGGTTGATAGTAAGAATGCTCACCCTGAGGAAAACCATTACCGAGGCGAAGCCGAGGTGGTACTCAATTTCCTTAGAGGGAGTATTCTTACTATCACCCTCTCATGAAGGTGATATATATTTTATTATACGAAATCAACTTTCAGTACAGATTTCACTTTGCCGGATTTTTTCTCTCAAAAAGTTGCTATGAAAGCTATAGCATTGGATTGTAAATAACTTAACTAAACAAATGAGTGGTAGTTTATTGAAATCGGTAAAGTACTTTTTTAAGTTATGGTTAGTTAACAAGAGCAATTTTACCATACTGAGCCGATGACGTCACAAAATCACTACGCACACTAATGCGCACCAAAGCTTCGATAATCACCCTGTGATTTACTATCACCCTGCATTATCACCCTCGCGTATTACACATTGTTGTCTATGGTTATTTAGCATGGGCGTTTTACGTGAGGTAAATAAATGTTGATATTACTCGGTCATTAAAATATTGGTAATAAGATATGTTTCAATCAAATTTAAATCATTTGATTAGTTCTTCAAATATTTTTTTTGTTTAGGTATTGAGGAAATATAATCATATTAAATGTGTTTTTATGTTCATTTTTGTCATTTGTTTTTAAATAATTATAATGTTGTTCTTTTTTCAAATATTTATATTCATAGCCCCATTTATCACATAACGTCCCTTGTTAGCAGTGTCGAACACCCATTTAATATTCTATTTTATCACATAACGGCCCTTGTTAGCAGTGTCGAACACCCATTTAATATTATATTGTATGACACACGTGTAATACAACCTTGAACGATTTTGATTGGTTGATTTAAACCTGTAACACTACGCAAGTTTATTAACTGAAACTATTTTATTTATTACAAATTCACCCAGATCTGAGTCATAAACTTATTATTTGTGACAGCTTATAAAAATAATGCACGTTATACAAAACATTGTTGTTGGTTTGTTAAAAATTGGCGTAAACTGCTTTTTTGTAAAGAGGTAAAACAAGAACTCTTTTATACGCAACGTTATGTGTGAGACGCGACGTTACGACGTCACATATTTTATGACGTTTTGGCGCTAAAGTATGTCTGACGTCGTGGCGTTTCTATGTCCATCTGAATTAATTTTTACTAATTTGATTGAATGTTATATGATAAAAAGGATCGTTAAAATTAAAATAATTCATAACTCGTTTCATAAATCTTATATGAAATGAGAACTCGTTTAAGATCCTCTATGTATGACACACGTGTAATACAACCTGGAACGATTTTGATTGGTTGAGTTAAACCTGTAACACAACGCAAGTTTATTAACTGAAACTATTTTATGTATTACAAATTCACCCAGATCTGAGTCATAAACTTACTTTTACAAATAATGCACGTTGTACAAAACATTGTTGTTGGTTTGTTAAAATGTTGGTGCAAACTGCTATTTTGTAAAGAGGTAAAACACGAACTCTTTTATACGCAACGTTATGTGTGAGACGCGACGTTATGACGTCACATATTTTATGACGTTTTGGCGCTAAAGTGTGTCTGACGTCGTGGCGGTTCTATGTCCATCTGAATTAATTTTTATTAATTTGATTGCAATGTTATGTGATAAAAAGGATCTTAAACGAGTTCCCATTCCATATAAGATTTATGAAACTCGTTATGAATTATTTTTTAATTTTAACTCGCCAAAAGGCTCGTTAAAATTAAAATAATTCATAACTCGTTTCATAAATCTTATATGAAATGGGAACTCGTTTAAGATCCTTTTTATGTAATGGCTTTCAATAACGGTATACATTTTACATTTACATTAAATTATTACCAAATGTTGATACCATTTTGAAATTCATCGTTGCGTCCTTAGACATTCATAGATAAGGATTTATAATGAGTTACTTCGATCACGAACCAGGGGCGGATCCAGGATTTCAGCTTAGGGGGGGGCGTAATATTTTGGTCAATTTTCGGGTCCGTCTCTAGCCTCATAAAACATTTGCGGTAGTGCATTGATAGGGTAAAAAAGTATGTTTTCAAATAAAAGGATTTAAAAATGTGTTAATTAAACCACTCATTAGCCATTATGTGTCTAGCGAGCGAGGAAAAAAAATATACTGAGGGCGTTCAACGAAATTGTTTGATATTTTATCTACAGTAACATGGACATACACGTATGAATAAAAAAAAAATCCGTTTCCAAATAAAGTATTTAACAATGTGTTAATTAAACCACTCATTAGCCATTATACGTAGAGCGAGCGAAGCGACCGAGAAATTTTTTGATACTGAGGGCGTGCAACGAAATTGTTTGATATTTTATCTACAATAACATTGACATACATGTATGAATAAAAAAAGTCCGTTACAAATAAAAGGATTTAACAATGTGTTAATTAAACCACTCATTAGCCATTATGCGTTAAGCGAGCGAAGCGAGGGAGAATTTTTTTGATACTGAGGGCGTGCAACGAAATTGTTTGATATTTTATCTACAATAACATTGACATACATGTATGAATAAAAAAAGTCCGTTTTCAAATAAAAGGATTTAACAATGTGTTAATTAAACCACTCATTAGCCATTATGCGTCGAGCGTACAAGAACATTTTTTTATACTGAGGGCGTGCATCGAAATTGTTTGATATATTATCTATAGTAACATGAACATGCATGTATGAATAAAAAAGTCCTTTTTCAAATAAAAGGATTTAAAAATGTGTTATTAAAACTACTCATTAGCCATTATGCGTCGAGCGAGCGAAGCGAGTGAGAAAAATTTTTATACTGAGGGCGTGCAACGAAATGGTTGATATTTTATCTACAGTAACATGGACATACATGTATGATCCGGACCTTTTAGGGTGGGCGCGCGCCGGGTGCGCCCCCCCCCCCTGGATCCGCTAGTGCGAACCATAGTAGCCGTAGTATAACTATGGTCAGATCGAATACACAATGGTTTAACCAGAATGACGTCATCAATCTACTATAGTTCAACCCAATCGGAACTGCCTCAACCATTTATTTTTATTATTTTTTTCCAAAAAATATTTCCGATGATCTACGGAAATGAGCGAGTTTGCACGATTGTAGTTCAACCCACGGCAAGGGGATGGTTGCTATGGTTCAAACATGGCGGACAAAAATAAACTTTCACAAATTTGAAACTACCATTGTTGTATCTTCGGCATTTATAGACATTTGACTTGAGTTATAAATGTGTTATTTGTATGTAGTCAGTTACTCGATACATGTATGCAATTGCAACAACAATTAACTGTTTACAGCGAATTATTTGAGAAATTGAGTTGCCGGTGTCGAGGTAAAAAACGTATGGTTTAAATGCACCATGTATCGGCATAGTCTAAAACCTGGGATGGAATGGAATGAGCCTTTGATTACAATCGCATTCCATTCCATTCTAGTATAAAGTTCCCATTCCATAATTAAGTCTGTGACACATGTACTGAGTATAGGATAAAATATGGAATGAATCTGGAAGAAAATTGGAATGAAAACATGTGAAATATGCTTATTTTACATTGTAAGGCTATCAGGAAAGCATGGGAACACAATGTAATATATCTGACATGTTCTAACCTATTGGTATTATAACCTCTAAACACACACACACACAGACTGGCACACGCAGACTATCACACACGCACACACACACACGCGCGCGCAAGCACACACACACACCAACATTGACATACTTATGTACATGGCAGATACATATACGCAAACTAACAAAGACAGTGCACAATATGATAGCATTTTAGTGTAGTAATACTCAATTGGGTGTATGTCAATAGGTACTACTGTCTCGCCGCAGAGCGATAGCGGTAGGTATGGCTTCATATGCAATCGTTCTGAGTTCAAACCCCGCTGAGTGCACTAGTTTTTCCTCGTCCGTAGCATGGTCGGTAGAATTGCCTTTGATGAATGCATAGCATTACATCTTTTAATTCAATACAGACAAAGGGCGGAGCTTTACCATACTATAACGTCCGATAAATTAATGGAAGAGCACCATACTACACAAAAATAAATAGAGTCTGTCACAGCTTATTAGTGCCTAACAAGTTCTTTTAGCGTCATTGGGCTGGTAAGTTTTTGAATGTCTGGGCCAAACAAAACAAAATGTTTTTGACATTCATATGGAAACCATCGGAAACGTATTTCCACGTCGACGACAACGCAAAACAAGTTATAAAATGACCAGGGAAATGAACAACTTGATCAACTACATCAATTCCTAATTGGAATAAACAAAAATCTAACTACATGAGTATCATTATAACTTGTTTTGTTGTTTGAATATGGTGTCGGTTGAAAAACGTCCAAATAATGATGAACAATACAGCTGTTTTTTTACGATGGCCCATTTGTACGGTGTTCCGTAAGGGCCATCGTACCATCGCGCATCAACCTTTACAAGTGGATGCGCGATGGTACGATGGCGATGGCACGATGGTACGATGGCGATGATACGATGACGATTATACGATGGCGATGACGCGATGGTCATCGCCATCGTACCATCGCCATCGTACCATCGCGCATCGACTTTAAACGCGATGGTACGATGACGCGATGGTACGATGGCGATGACGCGATGGATCGCGTCAAAGCCATCGTACCATCGCGTCATCGTACCATCGCCATTGTACCATCGTGCCATCGCCATCGTACCATCGCGCATCGACTTGTAAAGGTCGATGCTCGATGGTACGATGGCCCTAACGGAACATCGTACATTTGGCTCACAATAACTTCATTTCTATTTCTTCACTTCCGAATTCCGCATTTATAAATAGGTAGTAAATAAGTAGTACGAGTAAATTACTACTACTACTACTACTTCTACTATATCTACAACTACTACTACTACTACTAATACTACTATACTATCACTACCACAACCACAATAATAGTAATGATAATGGTAATGATAATGAAAATAATAATAATAATGATAATAATAATAATATAAATAATAATGTATGCGTGCGCGTGCATGTATGTGTTTTGTGAAATGATAGTGTTAAAGATGCAGTTACTTCTCACATTTTATATTTAATAATCGTGTAATATAAAGATGTTTGAATATTGCCAGTGACCACGAATGCTGTATTTTTTATAATATAAAAGCCATAACCTTAAATTAAATTCTATATACAGAGGACCTTACTTACATGAGTACTCATTCATTATTGAATTTATTAAACGAATTGGCAAAATGATATAATGCGAGGCTATTGCCGAGCATAATATCATTTTTGCTAACGAGTTTAATAAATTCAATAATGAACAAGAACGAATGTTAGATTCTATTTATCATAACACACATATCGACTTTTATTGCATTTTGCCTGTCGTTTTGACACGCGAAACCGACATAAACCGTGGGAATTGGATCATAGTCATTATCGGTATTTTTTTGACAACGCATACTAGGCTTTTTTGCATGCTTATATAACTAGAAGTATATCGAAAATATAGAATGGTGTTATTCCACTCCCACACCGTAAGTTATGTGATAAAATCGGAATATCCCTGTTGATCCTTTGTAAACGTATATACTATTATATGCCATAAATATACACAAACTCCAATTTGAGTATCTGTTGATCCTTGGCACACTTTAAAGTTCAATATAAAATATAAGGGCGCAGTCGGCTTATTTTGACTGCTATTTTAGTACACATTGAAATCAGAAGACAAAATTAAATTAGGTACGGCATACGGAACTTTAATACAACTCACCCCTCCCACCCCATCCTCTTCAGTTTTTATTGCGTTTTTCGCATATTTTCGATTTTTATTCTTTCGGACATTGACAAATAATTGTACGCACTTGCATAGGTGCGTAAGCCTAGTTACGCGCCTGCTCTTCTCTTTTAAAATCTAATTGCTACGAATAAACTGTAATCTTATATCCGAAAGTTCATACGCAGATCCAGGATTTTATATCGAGGGGGAGCATAAGTTTTCACAATAACAAGAAAACTACAACACATGTTTCTTTTCATTTTTTTCAGGATGTTGTATCTAGGGGGTGTCCAGGGGGAGGTCGAGAGTCGGTCCAAACTTTACAAACCTTAATATTTTATGTAATTTATAAAATCTCAGTCCGGCCCTTCACACGGCCTTCCCTCTGGATCCGCTAGTGATCCACTCTGAATTTATACTCCAACCTGGATCCGCTAGTGGTAAACACCACCCTCACACATACCAATAAAATATTTCCTGAGTTCTGAATTCCGAATTCCGCATTCCGCGTTCCGAATTCCGCATTCCATAATAATGTATTTTTTCTCATATTTGCACTAATACTAAATAAGAGTATTTTTGAAAATCTTAGATTTTATATTGAAGTTTATAGTATGTATATACAAAGGATTAACAGATACTCTCCCCGTGCACATGTGGTTGCCGGGGTAGAATACAACCACTGTAAATCCCGCTAGAGGCAGAGGGGTAGGAACCCCCTTCATGTTCATGTTGTCATTTATATCATGCTCCTTCAATGTCTTCATCATGACACCGCGTATGTCTTCATCATGACACCGCGTATGAATGTCTTCATCATGACACCGCGTATGTCTTCATCATGACACCGCGTATGAATGTCTTCATCATGACACCGCGTATGTCTTCATCATGACACCGCGTATGAATGTCTTCATCATGACACCGCGTATGTCTTCATCATGACACCGCGTATGAATGTCTTCATCATGACACCGCGTATGTCTTCATCATGACACCGCGTATGAATGTCTTCATCATGACACCGCGTATGTCTTCATCATGACACCGCGTATGTCTTCATCATGACACCGCGTATGTCTTCATCATGACACCGCGTATGTCTTCATCATGACACCGCGTATGAATGTCTTCATCATGACACCGCGTATGTCTTCATCATGACACTGCGTATGAATGTCTTCATCATGACACCGCGTATGTCTTCATCATGACACCGCGTATGAATGTCTTCATCATGACACCGCGTATGTCTTCATCATGACACCGCGTATGAATGTCTTCATCATGACACCGCGTATGTCTTCATCATGACACCGCGTATGCACACGTGGAAACGTGGCTCCATCGGAAATGGAGTGTTTACTATAGAATTTGCAGAAACTCTGCAGTTCAGCAGATTAGAAGGTTCGAGGCCCATTCTCCATATTTTATCTGGATGTAAATGGAGGATGAGCCTGGCACGTTCATCCCTGTTAGGCGCCATATAACCTTTCATGTGTTGGTGCGCCGTAAAACCCAATTCAATTAACAGAAACTTGAGTAGGAGTTTGTGTATATTTATAGGGTATTATAGTAGGAGTTTGTGTATACTTATAGGATATAATAGTATATACGTTTATGGTGTATTTATACAAAGGATGCACGGATACTCAGCTTATAGGGAATTTAATTTAAAATATGTGGTTTATATAAAAATACAACGATCGTGGTCACTGGCAATATTCATACACTTTTATATTACATGATTATTAAATATAAAATGTGAGAAGTAATTGCATATTTAACAGTAACACTGTGATTTCACAACACACATACATGCACATGCACGCATATATTATTATTATTATTATTATTATGGTCTAACTCTAGCAAACAATAAACAATAGCTCTTTTTCTTATCATTTTGACTGGTCATTTATGCCTATAAACTATATTATTATTATTATCTTACTACCTACTTCTAAATAAGGAATTCGGAATGCGGAATACGGAATTAGAAATGCGGATTGGGAAAGTCAAGAAATAGAAGTGAAATAAACGTGAGCCAAATGGGCCATCGTAGTTTTTTTTCCTTTCGACTGTTCGTTTCTTTTTTCTTGCCTGGTAGGTAGGTTTCGAGAAAGCAACGTTGTTTTTCTCAGTATATTTGTTTTGAAGTATGACTGCATCAGCCAGAGGAGAAATGTTTATTTACAGTATATTTTTTATTTGTTATGCAGGATGACTCTTTCAACCAGAGGAGAAATGTTTGTTTTCATTAGATGTATTATGTAGGATGCCCGCTAAAGATAGAAAAAACTCGGTATGGCCTTATTTAAAAACCTCGATGGGCTTAGCCCATCTCGGTGTTGTATGAAAGTCAGTCGGTAACCAACTCGCTGAGACTAGACTCTATATAGACTATTACATATTTGTTCATGTGCCTGTATTCAATTGGTAACCAACTCGCTGAGACTAGACTCTGTATATCACTCATTTGTTCACGTGCCTGTATTTATTCTAGTTTTAGTTGTTAATTTTGATTGACATATATTTATATGATAAAGTAAACACATTACAGGTTTTACACTATGCTGCGTAAAACTATAGTTTAACTAGAGTAAGTTCGCATTACTCCTTTACTAGACATGCGCAGATCAACGACCATAGTTAAACTATAGTTAGTGATCGAAGTCCCTCACTATATATTTTATCCAACCTTTAATTAATTAAATATTTATATTCGTATTAATTTAAAAAAAAAAATCTATTTCCATAAACAATTTATTGGCTTGTTTTTGTTTTAGCGTGTTTTTGTTTTACGTTTTATATTTTCCACATAAATAAGAACAAATGTACTATGTAGACAGTGACATGGGATCAAATCAATCAAAACATATGTTAACACAATATTGGAGTATGTGTACTCCGGGAGGGCTATGATTAGGATCGTGAATAACTCCAAGAAGTAGTCAGCAAACTTATAGAAATTCAGGTTTTGATGTCCCAAAACAAAAAAGACAGAAGAAGAATGTTGAGTTTAAAAATACCACTACATATATAATGTGTATATGTCGGTAAACATAGACTCAACATGTACTACTCCTTGATCAGGCCCTTAGATAGCCAGTCCATAACACGATGAGAACTGAACTGGACATTAGAAGACTACGAATAACAGCATGGTGTTCATCTGGTCAGTTTAAAGAGACACTTGGCAATATTGGGAATCAAGTATCAGTTTGGCTATAAACTTGTGTGTTTCTATTTAAGAAATAATAAATCCGTACCTGTGTTTTATCGGTGAATAAAATACAGTTCGGATGCGTAGTAATTAAATCACGAGTGCGTAAGCACGAGTGATTTATAACGCGCGAGTGATTTAATTACTCGCACCCGAACGACTAACTGTATTTTATTCACCGATAAAATACAGGTACGTATGTATTATTTCGATTCTAATGCCTCGGTCAGATGAGACCTACGGGTGGTCCCGGGCCCGTAGGACTTGGGAAGCCGTACGGGCCTGTGGCCCGTGGGAAGTCCGTACGAAATCACCCTCCTGCGATGTTGTGGTCACGTGCAAACGGGCGGTCTACGGGCGTTCTACGGTTCTCTGCGTCTTCTTACGGATGCCGTACGGGCTTGAGAACACCCGTACGATCAGTCGTGCGGGGCCGTACGGGGCCCGTGAGAGCCCATACGGGGCCGATAGGACCCAACAGACCTGCAAGGGTCCCGCAAGACTGTCTACGGGCCTTCTACGGGCCCAAAATCGTAGAAGCCCGTGTCTGAAAGTTGTGCATGCTCAACTTTCAGCCACGGGCTATACGGCGCTCCTACGGGTCCAAAAATCTTCGAAAAATCTTGCGGGCCCGCACGGCATGCCGTGCGATGACCCACGGGTTCTCAGGGTTTTGTCCCTTACTGGGCCCGTAAACTGCCCGGGAGCTTCATGTGACCGGGGCATAACACGACAATAACCCCATTGTTTACGCTATTGTGGGGGCACTATATCTCGGAGGTCAAGGTAATCAGGCTGCTATGGTTACAGGCTGTTCCATTGGGCGCCCCCAAATGTAAAGTTCTGCGCGGTACAGTATGTTTCGATCAAAATAAAACAAGCCCACCAAATATTGTACCAATGGCTTGCCAGTCATCACGAGAACCTTTTAGGACGCATATTGCGCCTGTTTTAAAGTCTAATGTTTTATAAACGCATATAATTAGCGCGTTTTTAAAGTAAAATCAAGAAACATTAATGATTTGCGAACGAGCGGAAGTTGAAAGGAGATGGTCAATTTTACTACAATATTGACATCACGTGACGATAATTCATTCTCAAAAAATAATGGTAGTAAACAAAAGGTGGCGCATCCAACGGATGAAAAATACGCGGGGAATTAATGGAACAGTCTTATTTTACCGTAAAAACATAGAGTTGTCTCTCTTCTTTGTGTATATGAAAGACTTGCACAGGTCGTGTTAGAATAGTTATTTAACCAAATGTTTTCATACATTATTGTACACTTAGTAATGTATAATTAATAAAGATGATTGAAAAATGCAAGTTATGTAGAATTTCTAACGAGACGCCGATCGTTCTCAAAAAATCAAGATTGCCGTTTGTCACTTTAAATAAACACTACTCAATCAATGTGGTATATATAAACCGTGTTTATTCCACAAACTCAACAAGGTAACGTATATGTCAGGTTTACAGTTATGCATATTTCAAACTAGAACAACTTTAATAATTTATTGTTTAACGCAGATGCAGTTATATAACACAAAAATAAAAGAGAATTCAATATCAACACATACTCAACTCTATCAGATGATCGATATAATAATTAGAGCGCGAGGTCCAGTGGTAGAGCGTCTGACGTCTGATCGAGAGGTCGTGGTCATGTTATTTATCCTTGAGCAAGATAATTAATCCAAATTGCTTAGTACTGGTGCTACCCAGTAAACCATCGTATCGAGAGTGATTAATTTAAGTCGTAAATTAAAAGCTATAAACCATGTCACAGTACTTTGATACTGAATACACCTTAGTATATATTACATTTTTATTGTGATGTTCACATCAAGCTGAATACCGTCACGTTTTTATTGTTGGCGTTGGTAACAATCAATTTAGAATTTGACCTATCATAACACACTGACATAGGATTAACGATACCACCTGATAGTTTCGCCAGCACTCCAAGTTTATTCCCGCTCGATCCAATCGGTATCACATTGTGTGAACACCACCCACATACAAATATATTCCCACAACCATCGCCACAAACGCCCTGAGCTCCAGATAACTCTTGATCATTGAACCACGAGAGTATCTTCCCCTGCCTGTCCAGAGTGACCACGCCTTTGTTGGAATCGGCGACATACACTTTGTTGCCGTCATCACTCACAGCAACAGATTGGTTTATAAAAAATATATCTTCTCCTGATGGGTCCTTACATATTGTTCTCAAGAGTGTCCCGGATGTATCGTAAACATAGACGTGCTTGTCATTATCTGATACCAACATGTTACCATGACTGAAAGCAAGTCCGAAACAATCACTATTCGTCTTTATTGACCGAGTTGTTACCATCCTGGTTCCCAAGGAGACGATATGTATGGTGTTGTTGTTCATGGTAACGGCGGCTTCCTGTGGACTCAGTTCACATACTGCACAAGGACTGCTGCCTGGCATATAACACTCGTCGATCACTTTGTAAGTAGAACCGTCTACTTGTTTAAGCTTCTGGTTAGTAGAGTCTACTAGTAAAATGTTGCCGGATTTCAAGATGCACGAGCCGAGTATGTTGCAAGTCTTACGGTCACCGCTGGCACTAACATAGATCGTTTGTTTACTTGTAACTTGATACAGACAATCATGTTGTTGGACTTGTTTAAGACGTCCATCTGTCTTTTCCTGTACCTTACCGAGTGACAAAAGTCCCTTTAAAAACTTTTCAATTTTAGGATCTTGTTCAAACTCAACACTCGTATTTCCTAAAGATTGAGCTACATCGGTGATCAGTTTGTCCTTCTCGGATATTTTCTGCTGACCCTTCTTCGTGCACACACATGTTGTGATCGATTGCCTTCTGCTGAGTCTAATTGCTGTTGGCATGTTTCCATTTCCTTTACAATGGCATCCATTGCTTCCAGCTCTACAGTGATTTGGTTGGCAATGTCCTTACTCTTTGCTTCAAAATCGGTAATTGTTGTTTTCTCTAATTCATCTAAGGCGACATTAATCTTCTCCCGTACTTCTTTGATTTTACCAAAAGCAATGATCTTGTCCTGTTCCACTTCAGCGAGGTTATTATGTCGAGCTTGAATCAGTTCTTCCATGCGGATCCTGGCGTTTACCATGTCCTCCTTTATCTTCCGAACATCTTCCGCCTTCATGATGTTGTCGACTTCTTCAGGAATGTAGACAGGATCCACGCACGACCTATATAGATAATACCATTATCAATCGTTAACAGTGCAAAAGGTTGAAAATCTCATCTAGATTAGTATATTAACCTTTAATGATAATAAATGATAATGTCCAAACCTTGAATGTTATTCGACAAGACTGACATTTTGATGTATATCTCGATAGTAAAAGTATAAATGAGTCG
>JAWPHD010016385.1:0-50068 GCA_037043455.1 Cyrtodaria siliqua
TAGGCGGTCAGGGAGAAATAGTTTTTTATGAGGAGCTTTTATTGAAGTCGGTGTTTACAAAATATATTTGATGCTTTTGTGGATGTACTTATGCTTCTAGTTATAAATTGTGGAATGTTCACGCACTTGACAGGCTAAAGGTTGTTATATATAACTACGGAATAGAGAATTTGTAACAACATGCCTTCAAAACATGGATTTTTAACAACAATTTTTAAAGTTTCTTCGATGAATTTGTGTGATATTCTCAGGATTTCAAAAATACATGGATTTTAGCCGTGTTAGATTGGATATCTATATCTATATAAATAACAGCGGTTGTGGTCAATGTATTACGTGTGATTCACATCATGCACTAAATGTATTGGCTCCAGGCTCCTAGATAGGTAACAGCTGTTGTTGAGGGTACCAATAACCTTTATATATTATATATCTATATAGGTGTACCGGAAGTAAATCAAATCCCATTGAGTCCAATGCTATATTGACAAAGCTTTCTAGTTAGCCATTTTTCAAAATGAAATTCAAACTAAGATTCACTTACATGTTCTTAGTCATGAGACCTGCCTCTCTAGAAAACTGCTGAGAATAGTAGGGGTCATGTGGCATATAAGAAAATAAAATTCTGATCTTTGTTGATACCGTGAACAAACTGCATTCATTCGGCACCTCTTAAATGTGTTCTACTTTCACTTTCAAAACTGTCAAGTTGATAAATAAAATCATCATACAACCATGCAAATGGTTTTAAGCTATCACAAACATGTCAATAAAGTCATTTCAGCCAGAAAAAACAGGCCTTAAATACTCAAAAATGCCTTTTATCACAAAAAAAGTTAGGGATTATATATTTGGGAACTCCTTTCGACTACACCAGGCATGAATACCATGGCATGAATACCATAGTGATTTACTTCCGGTACACCTATACATGTCTCTACACCAGGCATGAATACCATAGTGATTTACTTCCGGTACACCTATACATGTCTGTATGGATTACCTGAATCCTATAAGATAAGAAAGGACAATGGTGAAGAGATGATATGTGCATTGACTGCCTGGCTGGTGTGCCCTAATTGGGGAGATGGAATATAAACCTTAGTTATACACACTAGTACATGCATTTCCAGACAGCTGGTTAGAAAGTATTGACTTAATATGTTGCTGGGCTGTGAAACTCTCTCCTACATAACAATTTTATAATAATAACCTTTACACGGAAATTAATGTAGCTTTGATATCAGTGAAATAGCATCTATAATGGTGAGGCTAACTGGCTGACTGTACTGCTGACTGTGCGATGTACATGTATGAATTAATATTGATCTACATAAACAACATTCATGAAAGAACAACATTCAAACAGTGATCAACATGTGTAGAACTGGAATTTATTAGCTTTTAATAAAGGAGCAGTGTTTAATTTACTGGAGTTATTTATACATGTATTCATGCTCACAGGTACACGGAATTTCCTGACCATGTGATCTCGACAATTCGGTTTGATGAACAATAATGACATTTGCGAGGCATTTCTGGTTTTGCCTGAAGTCTCCTGCGATATACTTCTACCGACTTCAGCGGAGAATAAAATTCCTAGCACTTGTTGTACTTGCCACGGTTTACTTAGACCAGTACGGGTCAGATCGATGGCCATACGGTTTCTATATTGTACACTATCACCTCAAGTCCTTCCTGCTGACGGTCGCTCAGACTATACTCACGCCATTCATGTACGTGTTTTGCAGACTGGTGTTCGGACTACTGTATCCCGCCTATGCCTCATACAAAGCTGTGAAGACGAAAAACGTGAAGGAATACGTAAGTCTAATACACATGTACATAGAAAATTATATATGTGAGAAGAAATAATCTGTCTACATCATATAAAGGGTGTACACTGTGACTAGGACTTTTAAAAGAATCTAAATTTTTTAAAATGTTCCAGTTCATGATAAGAATTCAGCATAGATTTTAGACGAAAACTGGTGTAAATACTTGAGTTTACTCTGGTGTGGAACCTCAAATAGCTCATAATTATTACTCTGCAAAATGAATTTCCATGTAATTTTTTAGGCTGGTATTTTAAGTGGGACCCCTAGAGTGAAAAAGGTTGATGTAGCGTAATGCAATGTTTTTATTAATATGCAATATTTGTTTCAGAAGCACATTTCTCAGGTTGGTTCGTGCCAAACATTGATCTGATTTGAGCACTGTATACCTAGATTGCTCAAGATTACAATGTTGTGCACGGTGCTCAAATATAATTTGAAAAGGAGGTTCATTTGTAGTCTCCCCTAGTTCAGACTATGATAAACATGGCATAAATATTCGTATTATACCGGTTCTAGTATTTTCAATTGAGGTTCTGTAAGGTTGGGTGCCCTAAGGTTAGGATTATGTTTTTCTTACATAACAATACCAGATAAGGCCATCCTTAAAAAATTGTTGGTTTGCAGTGCGCGACCGACTCGTACAAATGGCCGTGACTCAAATTTTTTTTTTTTTTTTTTCAGTTATCTTCTGATAACCCATTTATTCAGATCTTAATACATATTTTCTGATACATATAAACAAAACATATATGTCAAGGTTAACAATTTGTAGAATGAGTTTTGGTATGTTTTTAGCTCGACTGATCAGAGATCAGCAGAGCTTATGCCGTGGTGAGGCGTCCGTCCGTCTGTCCGTAAACTTTTATTTGTAGCGAGTACTCCTCTGAAACTACTGGATGGATATTCATGAAACTTTACAGAAATGTTGCCCATAAAGTCTAGTTGATCCTAGCAAAAATTCATGTTGATGTGAAATCCAAGATGGCCGCCAAAGCTAAAAATAGATTTTTAAAATACAAGTTTGTAGCGACTACTTCTTGAAAACTATAAGTGATATTGATATGGGACTTTTTCTAAAATGATCAGCATGACATGATGTTGGTCTTTGTCAAAAATCGTTTTGATTCGACGTTAAAACTACTGAAACTCAGGGTTCTCAATAGACTTTAAAAGTGAAGAGTCATATGACCCTTGACTCAAAAATCTCAAGGGTCAAAATTGAAAAAGCAAGAGTCAAATATAAATCGAACAAATCGAAACGCCGTTTTACAAAACATCCTTTAATAACTTTAATTGTAGTGAATTCTGTAAATATTGTATTACAAAGAAGGTGTGCAAGAATATATATACATTTGAACTTAAAAAACTACTATTCCATTTTACAATAATGTGTCATTATGTCAAAGATTCCAAAGTTATGTAAGGATGTTTTATAAATTGGGGTCCACATTTGTTAATATTATAAGTTATTGGTTTTATTATAACACAATCTCTGTTTGCACCAATTGTATACATATGTATATTTGGAACATTAAACAAGAAAACAAAGGACAGTGTATCTTTAATGTATGTTTAATTCTCAAGAAATCTATTCTCATTTTATTTATTTCAAAAAATAATTCTGTAGTATAGTACACTCTATAATATTATATAATAGACGAAAATATACTTCTTTGCGCCATTTATTTGTGAATTTAACATACATGAATTAATAAAGTCCGTTACTCGATAGCACAAACAATGTCCGTAATCGCAAAATATCACAATGCGTAATGTCCGGTAAGTTTTGACTGAATGCCAACCCAGGTTAAAAAACGCTCTTTTTATGTACATTTCGCCGATTTATAAATATTTAAATTATCCTCATTAAAACTATATTTCTTTATTCTTTAAAACGTGCTTAAAACAAAATTAACGAACAACAACACAAATAAACAAACAACAAACACAAATAAAGTCAATTTTATTTTTGCCTATTTTACCTGTTCACACGTTTGACCGCTAGCTTCTGTTTTATCGCAATTCAATTTAACTAACCCCCTAATCAATCAGAAGCCGGTAGCAATCAATAAAACAGTTAATCCAATCAAGTCATAATAGTCTTCACCCGCGCAAAGCATCATAAACTTCAAAGATAATCATTAAATTATCAACACAATAGCAGCGATTAGATTACACAGTGACACCATTTACAGACAGTTTATTTCCCCCCAAGATGCGACAGCAGCGAATTTGATTGGTCGAGAGGCGATCAAGGTCGTCAGGCAAGGTGTCAATCACTGTTTATGCAGCTGTGATGTAAATAGGTATTGGATTGATGCTTGGAAGCAAATACACGCGCGTCATAAAAACGCACAGGTCGTAAATTAGATGCGTCAGAAATGGGTCAAATTGAAATTCAATGCGTCAAAACGCGTGTGTACGTATTGAGAACCCTGAAACTACTTGACGGATGTTCATGAAACTTTACAGGAATGTTGCTCTTGATGTCTAATTGATCCTAGCAAAATTTCAGGTCGGCCAGAAATTCAAGATGGCCGCCACAGTTAAAAATAGATTTTTAAAAAGTAAGTTTGTAGCGACTACTTCTTGAAAACTGTAAGTGATATTGATATGGGACTTTTTCTAAAATGATCAGCTTGACATGATGTTGATCCTAGTCGAACATTATTTTGATTCGACGTTAAACATGGCTGCCAGTGGCCATCTTTGTTTACATAGAGTTATATAGTAAACACTTGTAGCGACTACTCCTCTGAAACTACTTGACGGATGTTCATGAAACTTCACAGGAATGTTGCTCTTGATGTCTAGTTGATCCTAGAAAAATTTCAGGCTGGTTGGAAATTCAAGATGGCCACCACGGCTAAAAATAGATTTAAAATAAATAAATTTGTAGCGACTACTTCTTGTAAACTGCAAGTGATATTGCTATGGGACTTTTTCTAAAATGATCAGCATGACATGATGTTGATCCTTGTTGAAAATTATTTTGATTCAACATTTAACATGGGCGCCAGTGGCCATCTTTGTTTACATAGAGTTTGTATAGTAAAAATTTGTAGCGGCTACTCCTCTGAAACTACCTGACGGATTTTCATGAAACTTCACAGGAATGTTGCTCTTGATGTCTAGTTGATCCTAGCACAATTTCAGGTCGGCCGGAAATACAAGATGGCCACCACGGCTAAACATATATTTTTAAAAAACACGTTTGTAGCGACTACTTCTTGAAAACTGTAAGTGATATTGATATGAAATGATCAGCATGACAAGATGTTGATCCTTGTCGAAAATTATTTTGATTCAACATTTAACATGGCTGCCAGTGGCCATCTTTGTTTACCTAGAGTTATATAGTAAAAACTTCAACTTGTAGCGACTACTCCTCTGAAACTACTTGACAGATTTTTATCACTGGAATGTTGATCTAGCTATCAAAATCTATCAGTAGAGCTTCAAGGTCATTGACCTCTTGTTTTGTATATTTTATAGATATGTACCAAATTAAAATAAAAAATATATAATAATATACATGTACGCATGGGGAACAGAAGACTTGCTAAGTCTTCTGAAGTAAAATATGTTCTCTTAGATGGGCAATTTTTTATTCATTCAGTCCATTTTAGAAATGTTTAACTGTCAGCATCTTGGTCTTTCAGTCAACAACAACAAAAAGAAATTCACCTACCTACCTACCCACCTCAAAAATTCTGGGTCGGAGAACTGCAAAACAACAATTTTTTAAGAATAGCCTAAGGATAAGGAATATACCTAAAAGCGTTTTACATTTGTGCTAGAAATCTTATCTTACTGCACATGTGGAGATAAAAAGCATGCAATGCCAACAGTAATGTCAATAACAGTTACAATGATAACTGCATGACGTTTTTGTGTCAATAAACTTGCAGAAGTTGCCATTGATGGCAATGCACCACACACAATGTCAATAGTATGCAAGAAAAAGAATCAATCATGGCTATGCGATATATTCAGATAGGGAAATCCTCGGCATAACTCTTTTACTTGGAACCCTGGCAGAGTCTCGGTTGTTGTCAAAACGGTTATACATTGTGTTGGGATTCCCTATCTGTACTGGATACCCATGAAATATTTGTATATTTAGAGTCGCTTCCAGATAGAGGGAGGGAGAGATGATACAGAAGAATAAATAAGCTGCGTATTTATATGGATACATTTTCTTCAGTTTTGTGCCTATTGATAGACTGGGCCATGTGATTGTCTGGTTTATAAACTTGTTTTATAGACAAAGCAGTGGTTTTAGTGACTTTCAGATTCTTACTCTAAGGGTTGCAGTGCAGTGATCTTGCCATAATGAGATGACACATCTCTGTCCGTCACAAAAAAAAATCTGACCATCACAAATCGTGCAACTTTCAGCCAGATTGGTTCATAAATTATGTGGGGACATACGTTTTTGTTAAAAAAACAGCCCCGTCTAGTTCAATTAATATGTCATTTTTTCATACTTTTGCACATTAATTGGTATACTAGTCGTCTATATATGAAAGAGACACACAGCCTGTCAAATGATTTATTATTTAAAACTGGGAGTGTAATTTTAGTGTGGGTTACGAGTTCAACCCCACGAAGCTGTACTTTTTTTGTACTGCTATTGAATTTCCATCGAACAATCTTGGTTTTATTAGCCCTACTGGCCGAGCTTATGCGATCACTTTTCGTCCGTCATCCGTCTGTTAACATTTTTATAAAATCGACATCTTCTCAGAAACCGCTTGAAGGATTTTGATGAAACTTTATCACAATGTTACTAAGGAGGCCCCCTCTCAGAATTATGTTTTTCATGGCAGCCTGTCATCCAAGATGGCCACCATGGCTAAAATTAGGTCAAATTTAGGGAAATTTCAAACAACATCTCCTCCGAAACCACTTGTTCCATTCTAGTGAAATATCATATACGTGTTCCTTGGGTTGGCTTCTATCAAGTTTGTGTTTTTCGTTATTGTCGAATAATCAAAAAGGCAACCACGTCAACCCAAAATTTACATAGATAGAGGAAAGGCTAAAAATGACATCTTCTCCGAAACCGCTTGAAGGATTTTGATGAAACTTAATCACAATGATCTTTGGGATAGTCTTCCTCAGATTTGTGTTTTTCACGGTGGTCAGTCATCCAAGATGGCCACCATGGCTAAAATTAGGTCAAATTTAAAGAGATTTCTCAAACGCCATCTTCTCCGAAACCACTTAATCCATTTCAGTGAAATATCATATACATGTTCCTTGGGTTGGCTTCTATCAAATTTATGTTTTTTGTTATCGTCGAATAATCATAATGGCCGCCACGATGATCCAAAGTTTACATAGAGTTATATAGGAAAAGGCTAAAAATGGCATCTTCTCTGAAACCTCTTGAAGGATTTTGTTGAAGCTTTATCACAATGATCTTTGGGATAGTGCGCCTCAGATTTGGTTTTTCGCAGCCGCCAGTTGTCCAAGATGGCCGCCATGGCTAAAACTAGATCAAATTTAGCGAAATTTCAAACAACATCTCCTCCGAAACCTCTTATTACATTCTAATGAAATATCATATACATGTTCCTTGAGTTAGTCTCTATCAAATTTGTGTATTTCGTTATCGTTGAATAATTAAAATGGTCGCCATGGTGACCCAAAGTTTACAAAGAGTTATATAGTCTTTTTGAAGGATTTTGTTGAAACTTTATCTTAATGGTTGGCGTCTATTAAGTTTGTGTTTTTTGTTTTCCAATAATTTTTCAATAATCAAAATGGCTGCCGTGGCGTCCCAAAGTTTATATAGGAAAAGGCTAAATATGACATCTTCTCTGAAACCGCTTGAAGGAGTTTGATGAAACTTAATCACAGTGATCTTCAGGAAAGTTCCCTTCAGATTTGTGTTTCTCTTGGCCGCCAGTTTTCCAAGATGGCCACCATGTCTAAAACTAGGTAAAAATTATGGAAACAACATATTCCATTCTCCACATGGCCACAAACATAATTATTAGATTTGTGATGAATTGCATTATATTCACAGATTGAGAGGTTATGAAAAGGTTTCAGAGAAGATGTCATATTTAACCTTTTCCTATATAACTCCATGTAAACTTTGGGTCACCATGGCGACCATTTTGATTTTTCGACGATAACGAAATACACAAATTTGATAGAGACCAACTCAAGGAAGGACGTATATGATTCAGTTATGCCTTTGATCTGATCAATCAATACCAACTTGACTTGGTTGTTGAAAATTATGGCTTATTTCATTCTTGTACTAAAATATACAAGAAAATAAAACCAGTTACAGTTTTGCAACAAATCATCACATGTTTATAGCGGGTAACACAAGCTTTGTACCGACTACTCCTGATCTCCATATAAAAGCTGTTTACATAGAAGAGCGTCTACAGGCCCTCTTGGGCCGCTTGTTTATAGTGAATATTCAGTAATGGTTGGTGTGTTATGTTTGTCAACATAATTAGTAATTAGTTTATGTTTTTATAGGCTAAAGGTTACGGATATTGTCCTTTTAAAGGGAATTGACCTGTGTGAAGAAAACGTGGGTATTTCGGATGGCGAGCCAACAAATTCATTTTAGTTTAATATTATCTTGACTGTAAAATATGCATTTGTGAAATCAAGACCAATGAGCAGTTACAGCTGGAATTAGATCAATAATTGAGATGCTACTCCAGACAGCTTCACATCCTTGGTGATTGAGAGGTATAGGAAAATGTGTCTTCAAAGACATTCCAAACTAACTTACTTAAAGGGACAATTTCCTTAACTTTTAGCTTATATAACACGCACTAATTACGTTCACAAACATTACACACTAAAGATTATTGAATATTTACTAATTAAATCAGTGCTCAAAGAAAATTATTTTAAGAGACAGGCCCAGGGCTTGTTGCTTCTAAAAATGGACAGGCCCCGATTTGAAATGGACAGGCCCTGATTTGAAATGGACAGGCCCTGATTTAAAATGGAAAGGTCCAATATTTTTTTCTTACTGGAAATGTGTCTTTATTCACTTTTATAGCACACACTAATTTTGTTACGTATGTATTAATCAAGCTCAGAACCTCCTCTGACTATATTTTTCTTTTTGCTACCACTTTATGCTCCCTGGTCAGCGGACTTATTTACCATTTCGTTTAAAATATGTTAGAATAGAATATTACATAGTAATTTATAACCAATGCAAAGGAGAGTACTAGCACTTTTGCCAAACGATAATAATCAGAGCCGACTTGGTGAAACTGGAGCTAAACTTGGAGCCAAATTTTTAATCAGGTTTTATGAGACTATCAGAGCCTCCTCTGGCTATATTTTTAGCTCTACTGGCCGAAGGCCAGCAGAGCTTATGGGATGCCGAGTTGTCCGTCGTCCGTCCGTCGTCCGTTGTCCGTCGTCTGTTGTTAACTTTTGTCTCGTTAAGACAATAGGGCCTTCATTTTTAATCCAATCTTTACCAAACTTTAACAGGTTGTTTATATCAATGAAAGCTCGGATGAGTTCGAAAACCAGCCAGATCGCCTAAGTAACAGCGGAGTTATGGCCCTTGATTTAGTTAAAAATGCTATATTTTGCCTCGTTAAGACGATAGGGCCTTCATTTTTCATCCTATCTTTACCAAACTTAACCACATTGTTAATATCAATGAAAGCTCGGACAAGTTCGAAAACCAGCCATATCGGACTAGTAACAGCGGAGTTATGGCCCTTGATTTATTTAAAAATGCTATATTTTGCCTTGTTAAGACGATAGGGGCTTCATTGTTCATCCGATCTTTACCAAACTTTATCAGATTGTTAATATCAATGAATGCTCGGACAAGTTCGAAAACCAGCCATATCGGAATAGTAACAGCGGAGTTATGGACCTTGATTTAGTTAAAAATGCTATATTTTGCCTCGTTAAGACAATAGGGGCTTCATTGTTCATCCGATCTTTACCAAACTTTATCAGATTGTTAATGTCGTTGAAAGCTCGGACAAGTTCGAAAACCAGCCATATCTGACCAGTAACAGCGGAGTTATGGCCCTTGATTTAGTTAAAAATGCTATATTTTGCCTCGTTAAGACGATAGGGGCTTCATCCGATCTTTACCAAACTTAATCAGATTGTTAATGTCATTGAAAGCTCGGACAAGTTCGAAAACCAGCCATATCGGACGAGTAACAGTGGAGTTATGGCCCTTGATTTAGTTAAAAATGCTATATTTTGCCTCGTTAAGACGATAGGGGCTTCATTGTTCATGCGATCTTTACCAAACTTTATCAGATTGTTAACATCAATGAAAGATTTTTTTATATTTTTTTATTTTATTGATTTTTTGTTATTTTTGTTATTTTTATTTTTTATTGTTTGAATTTTTTTTTAAAAAAAATTTTTTTTTTTTTTTTTTTTTTTTTGGGGATTTTTTTTTAATTTTTGGATTTTTTATGTTGGACCAGTCGGACCAGTAACAGAGGAGTTATGGCTCTTGATTTAGTTAAAAATGCTATATTTTGCCTCGTTAATACAGTAGGGCCTTCATTTTTCATCTGATCTTTACCGAATTTTAACAGATTCTTTAGTTATGGCTCTTGATTTAGCTTTCACTCACTTCATTGATGTTATAAGAGCCATGTTAGCCAGTAGAGCGTCCACAGGCCCTCTTGGGCCTCTTGTTTCTTTTTGTCACCACTTTCTCCAAGTAAAGAATTAGGAGCCTAGACTAGAATTCATTTAAAAGTAGGATTCCAGGAACTCCTTACACCTTAAGTAATGAATAGAAATATACTTTATATCTGTATTTATACATATACAGTATATATATATTTTTCTTTCCACCAACATGTATTTGTAAAGGACAGTTTTTCTTATTTGATTATGTAAAAAAAAAAAAAAAAAAAAAAAAAAAAGGAATATTTCCGAAATTATGTACCATCCGAACTACTATGACACCGCACTTTTACGGACCGAACATTTTAAACATTCAATCGAAATACCATCAATAACGATTTTTTTTCATGCATTAGTGTGTTTTTAATGACAAAAACGGTATTTCTTATCACAAAGGAAAGAAAACACAACCCTAATAGCAGAATAATGAGTTTTATGTCAACAATTGTCGACCTCAAAGTTGTGACAAACTGCCGACACGAAGCCAGGCAAAATATTCAAACTTCTTATTGCTTCAAAGTGTGTATAACACATTTTAATTACTTTATTGCAAGTGTTTTCACAGTTCACAATACACATGGGAGTATTTTGTCTTGAGGAACTTGAGCTTGAGATCCAGTAAAACTGATTTTTTGGGGGATTTTTTTTTTTTTTTTTTTTAGACAGGCCCGACGGGCTCCTCGTCTGCAAAATGAGACAGGCCCGGAATGGATTTCGAGGAGCCCCGGGCGTCGGGCTATCCTATTTCTTGAGCACTGTAAATGCAAGATTGTTTAATGGACTTCAATCGTGGTACACAAAGTGCCGCTTTGTGCGTTTTAACTCGCAGCTAAAACTAAAATTACACTCTCGGGTAATAATAGTTCGTGCGCGATAGACACTGTCGCTCCTGACTGAGCTAAGCGGGCTATACATATTAGGCAATACATACTATGTAGAAAACCTAATGCGCTAATGGAACTCACGTGATAAGCCAAAAAGGTAAATAATGTGGGACCCACATATAATAAAAACATTTTTTCTTCAAATTCACAAATGTATTACTACAGACTTCTTTAGGTCTATGCTCATGTTTTCATGTATACATTTCACTGAATAAAAGTCAGACATTTATTTGTTATGCTCAATATCTGCTTACTTACGGACAGTGTCCCTTTAAGATTGTAGACAAATGAGTTTGACCAGAGCGAATTGTTTCTCACGCTCATAGATAATACATTTTAATATAAATCACAAGTAGAACCATACTACATAATGCATTTCAATATAAATCAAAAGTATAAGCATTATACATACTGCATTTCAGTTTAACCATACTACATTTCAGTATAACCATAATAATACTGCATTTCAGTATAACCATAATAATACTGCATTTCAGTATAACCATTATACATACTGCATTTCAGTATAACCATAATAATACTGCATTTCAGTATAACCATTATACATACTGCATTTCAGTATAACCATTGTACATACTACATTTCAGTATAACCATTATACATACTGCATTTCAGTATATCCATTATACATACTGCATTTCAGTATAACCATAATAATACTACATTTCAGTATAACCATTATACATACTGCATTTCAGTATAACCATAATACATACTGCTTTTCAGTAAAACCATTATACATACTGCATTTCAGTTTAACCATTATACACACTGCATTTCAGTATAACCATTATACATACTACATTTCAGTAAAACCATTATACATACTGCATTTCAGTATAACCATTATACATACTGTTTTTCAGTATAACCATTATACATACTACATTTCAGTATAACCATTATACATACTACATTTCAGTAAAACCATTATACATACTGTTTTTCAGTATAACCATTATACATACTACATTTCAGTAAAACCATTATACATACTGCATTTCAGTATAACCATTATACATACTGCATTTCAGTATAACCATAATACATACTGCATTTCAGTTTAACCATTATACACACTGCATTTCAGTATAACCATTATACATACTACATTTCAGTAAAACCATTATACATACTGTTTTTCAGTATAACCATTATACATACTACATTTCAGTAAAACCATTATACATACTGTTTTTCAGTATAACCATTATACATACTACATTTCAGTAAAACCATTATACATACTACATTTCAGTAAAACCATTATACATACTGCATTTCAATATAACCATAATAATACTGCATTTCAGTATAACCATTATACATACTGCATTTCAGTATAACCATTATATATACTGCATTTCAGTAAAACCATTATACATACTGCATTTCAGTATAACCATTATACATACTACATTTCAGTAAAACCATTATACATACTGCTTTTCAGTATAACCATTATACATACTGCATTTCAGTAAAACCATTATACATACTGCATTTCAGTAAAACCATTATACATACTGCATTTCAGTATAACCATTACACATACTGCATTTCAGTATAACCATTATATGTACTGCATTTCAGTATAACCATTATACATACTGCATTTCAGTATAACCATTATATGTACTGCATTTCAGTATAACCATAATACTACTGCATTTCAGTATAACCATTATACATACTGCATTTCAGTATAACCATTATATGTATTGCATTTCAATATAACCATTATACATACTGCATTTCAGTATAACCATTATACATACTGCATTTCAGTAAAACCATTATACATACTGCATTTCAGTATAACCATTACACATACTGCATTTCAGTATAACCATTATATGTACTGCATTTCAGTATAACCATTATACATACTGCATTTCAGTATAACCATTATATGTACTGCATTTCAGTATAACCATAATACTACTGCATTTCAGTATAACCATTATACATACTGCATTTCAGTATAACCATTATATGTATTGCATTTCAATATAACCATTATACATACTGCATTTCAGTATAACCATTATACATACTGCATTTTAGTATAACCATTATACATACTGCATTTCAGTATAAACATTATACATACTGCATTTCAGTATAACCATTATACATACTACATTTCAGTATAACCATAATACATACTGCATTTCAGTAAAACCATTATACATACTGCATTTCAGTATAACCATAATAATACTGCATTCAGTATAACCATTATACATACTGCATTTCAGTAAAACCATTATACATACTGCATTTCAGTTTAACCATACTACATTTCAGTATAACCATTATACATCCTGCATTTCAGTATAACCATAATACATACTGCATTTCAATATAACCTTAATACATACTGCATTTCAGTATAACCATTATACATACTACATTTCAGTATAACCATAATACATACTGCATTTCAGTATAACCATAATACATACTGCATTTCAGTATAACCATAATACATACTGCATTTCAATATAACATTAATACATACTGCATTTCAGTAAAACCATTATACATACTACATTTCAGTATAACCATAATACATACTGCATTTCAGTATAACCTTTATACATACTGCATTTCAGTATAACCATAATACATACTGCATTTCAATATAACCTTAATACATACTGCATTTCAGTAAAACCATTATACGAACTGCATTTCAGTATAACCATAATAATACTGCATTTCAGTATAACCATTATACATACTGCATTTCAGTTTAACCATTATACATACTGCATTTCAGTTTAACCATACTACATTTCAGTATAACCATAATACATACTGCATTTCAGTATAACCATAATACATACTGCATTTCAGTATAACCATAATACATACTGCATTTCAATATAACCTTAATACATACTGCATTTCAGTATAACCATTATACATACTACATTTCAGTATAACCATAATACATACTGCATTTCAGTTTAACCATAATACATACTGCATTTCAATATAACATTAATACATACTACATTTCAATATAACCTCAATACATACTGCATTTCAGTATAACCATAATACATACTTCATTTCAATATAACCTTAATACATACTACATTTCAATATAACCTTAATACATATTACATTTCAGTATAACCATAATACATACTGCATTTCAGTATAACCATAATACATACTGCATTTCAGTATAACCATAATACATATTGCATTTCAGTATAACCATAATACATACTACATTTCAGTATAACCATTATACATACTGCATTTCAGTATAACCATAATACATACTGCATTTCAGTAAAACCATTATACATACTGCATTTCAGTAAAACCATTATACATACTGCATTTCAGTTGAACCATACTACATTTCAGTATAACCATAATACATTCTGGATTTCAGTATAACCATAATATATACAGCATTTCAGTATAACCATTATACATACTGCATTTCAGTATAACCATTATACATACTACATTTCAGTATAACCATTATACATACTGCATTTCAGTATAACCATTATACATACTACATTTCAGTATAACCATTATACATACTGCATTTCGGTATAGCCATTATACATACTGCATTTCGGTATAACCATTATACATACTGCATTTCAGTATAACAATTATACATACTGCATTTCAGTATAACCATTATACACACTGCATTTCAGTATAACCATTATACATACTGCATTTCAGTTTAACCATTATACATACTGCATTTCAGTTTAACCATACTACATTTCAGTATAACCATAATACATACTGCATTTCAGTATAACCATAATACATACTGCATTTCAGTATAACCATAATACATACTGCATTTCAATATAACCTTAATACATACTGCATTTCAGTATAACCATTATACATACTACATTTCAGTATAACCATAATACATACTACATTTCAGTATAACCATTATACATACTGCATTTCAGTATAACCATAATACATACTGCATTTCAATATAACCTTAATACATACTACATTTCAATATAACCTTAATACATATTACATTTCAGTAGAACCATAATACATACTGCATTTCAGTATAACCATAATACATACTGCATTTCAGTATAACCATAATACATACTGCATTTCAGTATAACCATAATACATACTGCATTTCAGTATAACCATAATACATATTGCATTTCAGTATAACCATAATACATACTACATTTCAGTATAACCATTATACATACTGCATTTCAGTATAACCATAATACATACTGCATTTCAGTATAACCATAATACATACTGCATTTCAGTATAACCATAATACATACTGCATTTCAGTATAACCATAATACATACTACATTTCAGTATAACCATTATACATACTGCATTTCAGTATAACCATGATACATACTGCATTTCCGTAAAACCATTATACATACTGCATTTCAGTAAAACCATTATACATACTGCATTTCAGTTTAACCATACTACATTTCAGTATAACCATAATACATACTGCATTTCAGTATAACCATAATATATACTGCATTTCAGTATAACCATTATACATACTGCATTTCAGTATAACCATTATACATACTGCATTTCAGTATAACCATAATACATACTACATTTCAGTATAACCATTATACATACTGCATTTCAGTATAACCATAATACATATTGCATTTCAGTATAACCATAATAATACTGCATTTCAGTATAACCATTATACATACTGTATTTCAGTATAACCATTATACATATTGCATTTCAGTATAACCATAATACATACTACATTTCAGTATAACCATTATACATACTGCATTTCAGTATAACCATTATACATACTGCATTTCAGTATACCCATTATACATACTGCATTTCAGTATAACCATTATACATACTACATTTCAGTATAACCATTATACATACTGCATTGAAGTATAACCATTATACATACTACATTTCAGTATAACCATTATACATACTGCATTTCGGTATAACCATTATACATACTGCATTTCAGTATAACAATTATACATACTGCATTTCAGTATAACCATTATACATACTACATTTCAGTATAACCATAATACATACTGCATTTCAGTATAACCATTATACATACTGCATTTCAGTATAACCATGATACATACTGCATTTCAGTATAACCATTATACATACTGCATTTCAGTATAACCATTATACATACTGCATTTCAGTATAACCATTATACATATTACATTTCAGTATAACCATAATAATACTGCATTTCAGTATAACCATTATACATACTGCATTTCAGTATAACCAGTATACATATTGCATTTCAGTATAACCATAATACATACTGCATTTCAGTATAACCATAATACATACTGCATTTCAGTATAACCACACTACTGCATTTCAATATAAATCAAAAGTATAACCTTAATACATACTGCATTTCAATATAAAGCAAAAGTACTGAGACAGACCATCTGTTTTGTAGTAAAGTGTACTTAGTGATCCTGCCAGAATAGTATTAGTTACACAGATTTCCAGGAGTGTGTATGGCAATATTCCAACCTTCAATTTCATTTCACCCTGAGCCAGAGGCTGGGATTGAAATAGTTATATTCTGCTGCTCAGTTGACATCCATTAGCGCATTTTATCACATAACTTACGGAGTGGGAGTGTAATAACACCATTCTGTATTTTCGATATATACCACTAGTTATATAAGTATGCAAATAAACCTAGTATGCGCTGTCACACAAAAAAATTACCATGATCCAGTTCCCACAGTTTATGTCGGTTTCGCTTGTTAAAGCAACAGGCAAAATGCAATAAAAGTTGATATGTGAGTTATGTGATAAATAGAATCTAACATTCATTCTCATTTATTATTGAATTTATTAAACTCGTTAGCAAAAAATTATATAATGCTCGGCAAGAGCCTCGCATTATATCATTTTGCCAACTTGTTTAATAAATTCAATAATGAATGAGTACTCATGTAAGATGCTCTATATGTTTTGATTATAATAGTATGTCTAGCATAACACATATATATGTCCCGACTAGCTCAGTTGGTGACACGCTCATCAGTTATTATTGCTCCGAAGAAATTGCAAGTAACTTTTTCGTTTTGCCAGTTACAAAAAATGTTACTGTCGAAATGTTGCCAGTCCAAATTGTCGCTAAATTTGAGCCCTGAATAATTACTGAATGCGATTCACGGATACTGCTGTCCCAATCGGAAGTGCCTCGCCAATATTTCCATAATTGATCAATGCTTCCTGTCGGGGAAATTTGTTATTGATCCAACTTGATAAATCAGAATGTTGCTGAATCTAAGCATAGGTTTTTGAGAAAGTCGACTGACGTTTTTTTGCCTATATTGCCTAAATATAATTTGTAAAATATGTTTATTTTGCACTGCTTGCCATAAAATATTGTTTTTGTGAGCTGTGCATGTAAAATGTTATTTATGTAGAAGAGACAGATAATGCGTTATGTACCACAGAGCACTTAGCATATAAGAGATGATATATTCCATCTCATATTGCTGACCATTGACATTTAGAACATTTATGCATAAATTAAATTATTTGCATGTACATCATACCCCAAGGATAAGACGTCACTGATAAAAATGGGGTAGGGAATTAAACAGAACCAAGTATCAAAATGATATTTGATATTCGTAGACCCTGGGGAATTAGACATTGTTATTTCTCCTTTCATGTGAGGTCTTTTGCCATATTGTTATTTCACCTCCCGGTGCAAGGTCTCAACACTTATTAAACATGTTTTCAAGGCTGTTTAATAAATGCCACTGTATACGTTGCAGGTAAAATGGATGATGTATTGGATAGTGTTTGCCCTGTTTTGTGCGGTGGAGACATTTAGTGACGTGTTCTTATCATGGTATGTACTATCAATATATATATATCTACTACAGTCAGCGGTAATAGATGACTTCTATAGCACTACATAACTTTATGCATCTGTGGTCGAGAGGTTAACAGCGTTGAGTTGTAAACCTTCTCGACTCTCACAGCTGCGGGTTCAAATCCCACTGGGAGCTCAGATTGTGAGAAAGTGTCGATTCTTACGGATGGCGGGAGGTATACAGTACTGGTTCTACTCCGGAAAAATGTGGTGGTCTGCCTCTACCACACAAAAAATCGACCGTCATATGGCCTAAAGTGTGCTAAAATGACGTAAAAAACATTCAGACACATAACTTGGATCATTTTCATGTCACTTGCTGTGAAGCATTGCTGACTTGCTGTAACATGTTTTAAGTGATGAATGTCGATATTTTAAAAGAAGTGGCATTTGTTCCTCTTAAAATAACTGTGTGAACAAGAATCCAAATGACGTTACTGACGAGTACTAACTGTACCAAACTAGTTTAACTGAAGTCAAGCCCTTTTAAATACGTATCCACCTTTAGAATTGTCTATTGTACTTAAAAGACACTGGTGGTTGTTTTTACAAATTAAATGTTTCAATCTCAGGCATTGATTTTGTTTATTGCCTGTCTTTCAAGTTTGGAATTGAAGATATTTAAGGATCACTTCGTCATCATGGAAGTAGTTATAAGTGCTGTTTCTAGGAGTGTAACAATACATTGAACTACCGATGCATTGCAGTAGTGAGCTCCCCAATAGTATTATATCAAAAGTAAGTTTTAATTTCAGTCACATTTGCAATCATCGATGTTTTCAATGGTTTGCAATACCCAATTCACTTGCGTATCATGGCAGACACTTTGGGATCACTTTGTCCTTTCTTGTCCATCTGTCACAAAACTACTCCTCAAAAAACAGTATACCTACGTACACTAAACCTGGTGTGCAAGATTACTGGCAAGTAATGATATGTAGGAAGCAAGGGAACATAATGAAATACAAATTACAGGAGTTACTGCCCTTTATAGTTTTAAGTCAAGTCCTTATATTGTCAGCATCAAGATTCATTCATATTTCCCTCAATTTCACTTTCTCGTTAGTGTTATGTAGATCAGGATAGCCAATTAAAAAACACAACTTGCCTACTTTGTCGTTAGTGTTATGTGTATCAGGGTAGCCAATTAAAAAACACAACTTGCCTACTTTGTCGTTAGTGTTATGTAGATCAGGGTAGCCAATTAAAAAACACAACATGCCTACTTTGTCGTTAGTGTTATGTAGATCAGGGTAGCCAATTAAAAAACACAACATGCCTACTTTGTCGTTAGTGTTATGTGGATCAGAGTAGCCAATTAAAAAACACAACTTGCCTACTTTGTCGTTGGTGTTATGTAGATCAGGGTAGCCAATTAAAAAACACAACTTGCCTACTTTGTCGCTAGTGTTATGTAGATCAGGGTAGCCAATTAAAAAACACAACTTACCTACTTTGTCATAAGTGTTATGCAGATCAGGGTAGCCAATTAAAATACACAACTTGCCTACTTTGTCGTTAGTGTTATGTAGGTCAGGGTAGCCAATTAAAAAACACAACTTGCCTACTTTGTCGTTAGTGTTATGAAGATCAGGGTAGCCAATTAAAAAACACAATTTGCCTACTTTGTTGTAAGTGTTATGCAGATCAGGGTAGCCAATTAAAAAACACGACTTGCCTACTTTGTCGTTAGTGTTATGTGGATCAGGGTAGCCAATTAAAAAACACAACTTGCCTATTGACACACGTTCTAGTGCTGAGTTGTAAATGCTTGTGTGTGCCGAGTTGCATTTGCTTGTGTGTGCTGAGTTACAAGTGCTTGTGTGTGCTGAGTTATAAGTGCTTGTGTTTGACAGGATGCCCTTCTACTATGAGATCAAGATGATATTCGTGTTCTGGTTGTTGTCTCCGGTAACTAAAGGGTCCAGTTTCATCTACAGAAAGTTTGTGCATCCCCAGTTGGCCAAAAGGGAGAAGGTATGTACATACACACTTATGCAGTGGTAGTAAATGTAAATGTGTGCAGTTCAGTTTATGTTATATTGAGGCTACTGACAGCACTCCAGATAAGCTTTCAGCACAGTGCGTGTTGTACGCATGAAAAAATGCATCGCGTATGTTCATTTACAAATGCATATATTCTTAAAAAGAAGTTTTGGACAGAGTATTAATGTAGATTGTTTAAGTCTTGATAATTTCTATGAAAAAAGTATTTTCTTCCCCTTACATATATACATTCAACATTGATGTCATTTGTCTGTTTTAAATGGCATTAATTTGTATCAAACAGCCAACAAAAAGCGAGTGACAACATATTGCACAAACATACATCTAGATTCTAAACTTACCACGGCACAAGGTCGCTGCTTTTATTGCAAGCATTCTGGGTAGATGTAGCCAACATGTCTATTGATAACAGTACTGTACATTCTATCATTGAACCTTTTTAAAAACTGATTTCAAATAAGCATGTACCTGTTGAAAATGTTACTCTGGGCTAACTTATTATGGCTTACACTGATAATCATAAAGGGGTCACCTTTTCCAACATTGTTTTTTGTCATTTCATCTTGCTTAACTATAATGGATTTGGTTATTTTATGGTGGCCTGTTACAGGACAGAATTGAAATAATGACGGGATGTCATCAGGAGTCACTCTGAGATAGCATTAAATGTGATATGCTCACTTCAACTAAGTTAATGTTGTCGTTAACATCTTGTTTACAGGAAATAGACGATGCCATAGCACAGGCAAGAACCAAGGGTTACAGCACCTTGGTCACCCTGGGGCACAAAGGTCTCACATACGCTACCAATGTTGTTGTTACCACGGCAATGAAGGTAAAATAATACTTAATATAGTTTAGCTAGATTACCCATAACAGAATGATCGATCAAATCTGGCCTCAAAACCGTTGAATTATTCACACTTATTTACTTCAAAGCATTCCATGGATGGTGATGTTATAAAATAGTGTCTTATTGACCTTGAGTTACTGTTGACCTTGATATTAAGGCCTCTACCTAATATGATTTATATGTGAAATTATATACTCTAGCTAAATGCTCGGAACTTTTTGTTGAACATTATGTCTGTGCAGCCATATCTGGAATAGACTGATCTTACATTCCCCTAGTATGAATTGACCCTTCCCCCATTCCCTACTCTTGCAATGACTGATGCGTGATAATATTAGTATCATTTTCTATCGTTGCCAATCTATAAACCTAGGTTTAGGTCAGTTTCTTAGGTCCAGTGACTCTGTATATCCTAAGAACGTGACATCAAGTCCGTGGCTAATAATAACCATGTTTCCTATATACATTAACTTGTTTACAAGCCCGTTGGCAGGCATTTGTTGATTTACATATATAAATAGTTTATATTGCTACCATATCATCCCTTATTTGTAGATAGTTTTATCTTTAATTACTGCTTCATTCCTTCATGATTCATCGTTTTTTGCGCACAATATGACCTATTTATGTGTCGACGTGCCGTAAAACACCATTCATTCATTCATTCATACTTCAGGGGCAGACCACTCTAGTTGAACATGTCAGGAAGAGTTACAGTACGAATGATTTACGAGTTCGGGACTCTCAGGGTCGTGACGGCACTGATGGCGGTCTGATTGAGGACAGTGATGATGAATTTGGTATGTACTACTTACTTGTATGTTGTTTATGAAGCTCATTAAAAAGTCCATGGCCGAGTGATTATTAATTATTTGTCTTGAAATAACTTGCCCCTTGGTTTGAGCCCTCATGAGACCAGGAATTTTTATGTGAGGAAGCTATCCAGCTAACTTGGGAATGTCGGTTCTAGCCAGGTCTTCCTCCACCAGTGGAAGCTGGAAAGTCGCCATATGACCTTAGCTGTTGGTAGGACTATAAAATCCAATTCAGTCTATTAGAAATAGAGTATATCCAATTCATTTCTCACCATTAAGAAAAAAGACTGATATTGCTTTTCAAAGGTCATTTAACTTAGATTGTTTACGTTAAAGTATTAGGTTGAGATCAGTTTCTAACAAACGATATGCACTAGAGCAGCCTTGTATCTTGGGTAATACGTCTTAAGATACACCTGTAGCAGTTATACATGTGACCTTGACCTTGCCTTCGGTCGAAATAGCTTTTTTTGCATTTATAAAAGTTATATGTTCTGTATGTACACTAATGCAACCAAACTTGGATTATAGTTGCATCTTGAATGAATGGGTTATGCATACAACCTTGACCTTTCAGTCAAGGATGCCATAAGTTAGTATTTTATTTGTGTTACCTTGGTTTCTCATTAACTTTGCATACATGGATCAGTGATAAGACATCAATAAAATGTTGATGGCTTCAACATCATTTGCTGTTGAAAATGTAATAGATTATTAAAAATTTTTTTGCTCCTAACAATATAATTAATTTGATTTGGCTTCTTGTTCAACATCACAGTATACTAGCATATTCTAGTCAACCCTTCTGAAGAGACCATCTCTATTAAGAAACCACCATTCCTGTTTCCAATTGTGTTGTTTTGACTTAACTTGCACCTGTCTTAAGAGACCAGCTGTATACATGGTATAAAGAGACCAATTTGGCTTTTCCCTAATACAGGAACAGAACAGAATATATATTTTATTTAACTTGTACATACGCACATCGTCATTTAAACATACATAAATGCAATTGTTCATACACAGGTTTGACTTATATAGGTATAGTTCAGGTCATGTTAACTACAGTAAGAAGGATAAGGCAGGAGCCATTAAGTTTTTTCAAGGTTTCCCATAACATTTCAGACATCATCACAAATGGAATTGCAAAACAAAAGGCTCAAAATGGTATACATTAATTTTGGTGTTGACTTGTTTTCTCCCTGGATCCTATCACATCTACTACTTTGCTCATCTTCTGTTATAGCTTTACCTATCCTTTTCTGTTATACGTAATACTTCATTTGTTCATTTTATTGCCAATATTTTGAGCTCTACTGGCCAAAGGCCAGACGGGCTAATGCGAAAGCACATTGCCCGTCGGTATTAGCAGCAGGCGTTAGTTGGCAGCACTTTGTCTGAAACATGTAACATTAGCTTATGCCCGTCTTCCAAGTTTGTTCAAATGGTGAGCCTAGTGTCAAATTTGCCCCCACCCCTGGGAACATTTTTACAAGGAAACTTTAGGAAAAACTTTTTAAATATTTTCTGAAACTACAAGAGCTAGAGGTCTTATATTGTACATAAAACAAGCTTAAGTCCTCTACAAAGTTTGTTCATATGGTTGACATCGGAGTCAAATTTGGTATAAAGCGATTTATAAGGAAAATTTCTTAAGCAATCTCTTTTTTCAAGAACTGCATATTTTGACAGTTGTTTTACAGAAAGTATTAGTATCTAGTTTGTTAGATGAAGTCTCCAGGCAAAATTGATGAGCATGCTAAACAATTTCTTTTTCATTCCCCAAGTTTTACAAATTCTGACCCTTTTCTGGTAGAGCGTTCACACGCCCTTGGTCTTGGGCCTCTTGTTTGAATGTGCATTGAATCAGTATTTTGCATTTCAGTTCATTAACCTCCTTGCCTGGTATTATTTTAACTGCATCTACATTCACGTTATATTGCTGATGTTTTTCCCACCACAAACATCAGTTTCCAGTATGTTGAAGACTCCTTTCATTACTGAAAATAGCATTATGCATGATGTTCATCCATTTATTAAACATTTGTTTTTTGTTCAGCATGCCGTTTATTAAAAATGATCATCTTTATCATAAAAACAAACTTGTCATTTGATGGATAAGTCATACTGTTGTTTTTGTTATTGACTATTTTTACTAGCTTTTTATATGGTTTTAGAATTGTTTCTTCATTTTCATTCTAATCATTTTTGTGTGTTTCTATCAAGCATTATAAAGATAGGTATACACAAAAGAAATGTTTACATACATCAAAATACACATAATGTACCATTTCTATCATTTCCATAAAATGTTACTATATCATTATTAATATATATATTAATTACATATTAATGTTCAATTAAAATTGCCTCATTTATTAGGATTGCCTCAAATTATATTATACACTTGCTATGAAACATAGGTCACCATGACCGAGCTTGACCTAATTTTTACTTCAGGTTAAGATTTTTCTTTAGCGCTGTTTCTATCAGTCAAACATCATACCGGTACACACTTTGACCAAAAGCAGGTCACCATGACTGCCCATGACCTACTGTTTGCACTTCATTTGATTTTGGTTACGGTTTTGCCTTTGTTTTTAAGGCACCAATAGCCTTTCAAAATATCATTCAATTACATTGCCATTATCTTGCTGTTACTGAAAGGGATAACAAAAAAAGCCTTCTGTGAAACAGCTCTCTTACTATCCAGAATGCAGAGTGGCATCTGTGTCTCATGGGTGCATTTCTACTTTAAATCAGTATGTTCACCTGCATAACCGTAGATCCTTAAACTGATTCAAGGAAGAGATGTTCAGCAGGGCTCTACACTTTTCCGACAATATAATTCCCATTTCTGAAAGTGCAAAACAGGTTTATTAAAAATTAAAAAAAACAAACAAGTTTATGTTAAAATATTATTTTATTCCCAAAGTGTAACTGAGCCCCAAATAAAAAAACACAGTTTTGGTCTACCTTTGTGTCTGATGATTCATATTGTGTCACACTTTCGGGCTGTTGTTACCTGTAGTAAAAGACTGTTACATTAAAAATGTGGGCTATTCTTTACCATAATCTGATCCTCTTCCTGCAAACCATAGTAGTGTTTGACCCACACTTGTAATGTTTACAGAGACCAGACTACTTGCTGACAACAAAGAGCTAGATAGGCGTGAAAAGAGCGACCATGAGAAAGTAAAACGACGCCACCTGGTGAGGAGTCAAAGTGACGCTTCAGAAATAAGTGCAGTGAGAAAGGCCAGACCAACTTCAGGTAGGGAGTTAGTTTTATGTTGAATTTTGTTGTGAGAAATGTATTGTATATTTTTTGTGCTGAATTTTGTTGCACTGAAGGGTTTTTTATAATTCAAAGAAAATCTAGAAATTGTTACACATCTAGAAATTGTTACGTCTGCGTTAACTTTAAACTCATTAAGGCGATAGGGCCTTCATTTTTGTCTGATCTTTACCAAACTTTACCAGATTGGTAATGTCAATGAAAGCTCGGACAAGTTCGAAAATCAGCCAAATCGGGCCCTTTATTTAGTTAAAAATGCTATATTTTCCTTGTTAAGACGATAGGGCCTTCATTTTTCATCTGATCTTTATCAAACTTTACCAGATTGTTAATGTCAATGAAAGCTCGGACCAACCAGATCAGACCAGTAACAGCGGAGTTATGGCCCTTCATTTAGTTAAAAATGCTATATTTTGCCTCGTTAAGATGATAGGGCCTTCATTTTTCATCTGATCAGTAACAGCGGAGTTATGGCCCTTGATTTAGTTAAAAATGCTATATTTTGCCTCGTTAAGATGATAGGGCCTTCATTTTTCATCCGATCTTTATCAAATTTCATCAGATTGTTAATGTCAATAAAAGCTCGGACAAGTTCGAAAAGCAGCCAAATCGGACCAGTAACAGCAGAGTTATGGCCCTTGATTCGTTAAATATGCTATATTTTACCTTGTTAAGGCGATAGGGCCTTCATTTTTCATCTGATCTTTACCAAACTTTACCTGATTTTTTGACTTTTTTTCTTATATTATTTTGATATATTTCTTTATTTTTTCTAAATTTTTTAAACTTGATTTAATTTTTTGACTTTTTTTTTGACATTTTTTTTTGACTTTTTGATTTTTATTATCTCTACTGGCCAAGTTCGAAAACAAGCAAGATCGGACCAGTAATGGCGGAGTTAAGGCTCTTGATTTAATTAAAAATGCTATATGTTGCCTCTTTAAGACGATAGTCACTCGCTCCATTGATGTTATAAGAGCCATATTAGCAAGTAGAGCATCCACAGGCCCTCTTGGGCCTCTTGTTTGTCTTGTCAGCAAACTCTTATTCCTACATTGGTAAAATAATTGCCACTCTACATAACAAGTTTGATTCAAGAGTGAACCAAGAACAAGGATTTTCAAAAACCAGTTTGAGAGTATTTAGGGGTATACCCCATTTTCTTAGGCACTAAATAGATATCAAAATTATGCATTTTAAAGTGGTTGTATATCGGATTGTGTTGTAGAATAGTTGCATCTTGTTTTCAAAACCAACCAACTTGTGACTTGATTCTGTATTGTTTGATTACAATTTAAATAACTGATTTATCAAACAAAACTATGTTACAGGTCTTAGACCTCTCGTTGAGGAGGAACATGAACTGTCTCTTGCACAAGAAAAAGGTCATTCCGACGATGACATCACGGAAACCGTTACAACCGAAGAAATAATTTATTACTCTCCTCGTAAGGCGGGATATACCATGAAAGAGGTACTTGACGTGTTTATCGAAATCCAGTCTGGTGTATTTATAAGCTTAATCCAAAATTTTATTTAGAGATCTGTCAGTGTTTGTAGGTAGGAAAATGTGTTTTCCTACCTACTTCCTGCCTGTTTAGGAAAATCCGAAACATTGCTCGGTAAGAAGCAAACTGTTGAGCTCATCTGTTTCAAAATTTGGTGGAAAGGTATTCATATATCAATGCAGGTGTGATTTAAGGTAGTGCATATAGGTATTAATACAGACACTTCAAAGGGACTGGGGATGATCTGGCTGAGTAATTGATGCCAATCCAAATACAAAAGAAAACTGTCATAATGTGCTTCAGCTTCATATGAAACGTGCACATGCATTATTTAGAGGTTAATCAACACTGTTTTCGTATTACGGGATATAATTCCCTCGGCCAGTTCACATATCTAGTAAAAAAACGAGTGCCATACAAGATATTTCTGGATTCACTAGGGGTCTACTTTGCCTTACTTTCGAACTTTGCGCAAGAATACACCACAAGTAATTACAAAAGTAGTTCCGGCAAAATCTTATAATTTTCCTGGGGATTTATTTCCCAAGGGAATAACAACTGTTAATTCCCTCAGAATCACAGGCAGAAATGTAATATATAAGCTGCATGCTAACTTATATTAAGTTATTATTTATAAAAATGGTATGGAAAACGGATGACTCCGCATGCTTTTATTGTTAAATCATTATAAATTAATTTGTGGATAATATTGCTAGCAGTGGTACAGATAATTAAATAAAAGTGTATTTAGATCGTAAAACAGTAATTTATTATAGCCGTAAATCATCATATGAATGACTATTGACTTATACAACAAAAATTAGCCAAGATGTTAGAGTTTTCTGGACCAAACTATAATGTTAACAATAATTAAATTAGACGTTTCTTGGAGCATAGTTCATCGAATATGTAGCTGAAAAACGTGATTAGCTGAAAAACGTGATGGTTTATTGCATGTGCACATTGAACATGTAGCTGAAAAACATGATTGTTTTAATGCATGTTCACGTTGAATATGTAGCTGAAAAACATGATGGTTTTAATGCATGTTCACGTTGAACATGTAGCTGAAAAACATGATGGTTTTAGTGCATGTTCCATTGAATATGTAGCTGAAAAACATGATGGTTTTAATGCATGTTCACGTTGAATATGTAGCTGAAAAACATGATGGTTTTAATGCATGTTCACGTTGAATATGTAGCTGAAAAACATGATGGTTTTAATGCATGTTCACTTTGAATATGTAGCTGAAAAACATGATGGTTTTAGTGCATATTCACGTTGAATATGTAGCTGAAAAACATGATGGTTTTAATGCATGTTCACTTTGAATATGTAGCTGAAAAACATGATGGTTTTAGTGCATATTCACGTTGAATATGTAGCTGAAAAACATGATGGTTTTAATGCATGTTCACGTTGAATGTGTAGCTGAAAAACATGATGGTTTTAATGCATGTTCACGTTGAATATGATGCTGAAAAACATGATGGTTTTAATGCATGTTCACGTTGAATATGTAGCTGAAAAACATGATGGTTTTAATGCATGTTCACGTTGAATATGTAGCTGAAAAACATGATGGTTTTAATGCATGTTCACGTTGAATATGTAGCTGAAAAACATGATGGTTTTAATGCATGTTCACGTTGAATGTGTAGCTGAAAAACATGATGGTTTTAATGCGTGTGCACATTGAATATGTAGCTGAAAAACATGATGGTTTTAATGCATGTTCACGTTGAATGTGTAGCTGAAAAACATGATGGTTTTAATGCGTGTGCACATTGAAATGTAGCTGAAAAACATGATGGTTTTATTCGTATTAGAATTGACACCCATAATTGTATCAGATCACCTATTAAAATGCTTCCGTCTATCTGCATTACATTGATAATGAAATGGTTATAAAATGGATAAGTCTTAGAACAGAAACTAAAACAATTATATTGACTGTGCATCATCTTTTTCTCTTTTTAGCTCCACTGGCCGACGGCCAGCAGAGCTTATTGGATGGTGTGTTGTCCGTTGTCCGTTGTCCGTCTGTCGTCCGTCCGTTAACTTTTGTCTCGTTAAGACAATAGGGCCTTCATTTTTCATCCGATCTTTACCAAACTTTAACAGGTTGTTAATATCAATGAAAGCTCGTACAAGTTCGAAAACCAGCCATATCGGACCAGTAACAGCAAAGTTACGGCCCTTGATTTAGTTAAAAATGCTATATTTTGCCTCGTTACGACGATAGGGGCTTCATTGTTCATCCATTCTTTACCAAACTTAATCAGATTGTTAATATCAAAGAAAGCTCGGACAAGTTCGAAAACCATTCATATCGGACCAGTAACAGTGGAGTTACCGCCCTTGATTTAGTTCAAAATGCTATATTTTGCCTCGTTAAGACGATAGTGCCTTCATTTTTCATCCGATCTTTACCAAACTTTATCAGATTGTTAATGGCGATTAAAGCTCGGTCAAGTTCGCAAACCAGCCAGATCGGACCAGTAACAGCAGAGTTATGGCCCTTGATTTAGTTAAAAAGGCTATATTTTGCCTCATTAAGATGATAGGGTCTTCATTTTTCATCCGATCTTTACCAAACTTACCAGATTGTTAATATCAATGAAAGCTTGGACAAGTTTGAAAACCAGCCAGATCGGACCAGCAACAGCGGAGTTATGGCCCTTGATTTAGTTAAAAATGCTATATTACGGTAGGGCCTTCGTTTTTCGTCCAATCTTTACCAAACTTTACCAGATTGTTAATATAAATAAAAGCTCGGACAAATTCGAAAACCAACCAGATCGGACCAGAACAGCGGAGTTATGGCCCTTGATTTAGTTAAATATGCTATATTTTGCCTCGTTAATACGATAGGGCTTTCATTTTTCATCCGATCTTTACCAAACTTTACCAGATTGTTACTATCAATGAAAGCTCCAACAAGTTTCAATACCAGCCAGATTGGACCATTTACACCGGAGTTATGGCCCTTGATTTTCTGAAATATGCTATATTTTGGCCTCATTAAGAAGAAAGGGCCTTCATTTGGCCAAATTTCAGTGAAACTTTTCAAGAATGATCAGTACCAAGCCTAGTTGTACATGTCGTCACCGTGTTCTGGTTGAATGATTTTGGCGGAGTTATGTCCCTTTAAAGGTTTTAATACACAAACTTTATGTGGACTAGTTCTCCTGAACGTCTCCTCACATTTCAACCAAACTTTACAGGGATGATCAGCACCAAGCATAGTTGTGTATATCATCGTGGCATTCTGGTTAACAGATTTTTGATGGACTTATGGTCCTTTAAAGGTTTTTGATACACAAATATTTTCCGGGCTAGTTCTTCTGAACCCCTGACTGGATTTTAACGAAACTTAAAAAGGATGATCAGTATCAGGTCTAGTTGTGCAAATCATTGCCGTGTTCCGGTTGAATGATTTTTGGCAAAGTTATAGCCCTTTAAAGGTTTTAATACACAAACTTTGTCTGGACTAGTTCTCCTGAACGCCTCCCCACATTTCAACGAAACTTTACAGGGATGATCAGCAGCAAGCATAGTTGTGCATATCATCGTGGCATTCCGGTTAACAGATTTTTGATGGACTTATGGTCCTTTAAAGGTTTTTGATACACAAATATTTTGCGGGCTAGTTCTCCTGAACCCCTGACTGAATTTTAACGAAACTTGAAAAGGATGATCAGTATCAAGCCTAGTTGTGCATATCATCGCCATATTCGGGTTGAATGATTTTTGGCAGAGTTATGGCCCTTTAAAGGTTTTAATAGCCAAACGTTGTCCAGATTAGTCTCTTCTGAACTCCTTGCTGCATTTCAACGAATCTTGATGGGGATGATCAGTACCAAGCCTAGTTGCACCTGTCATTGCCCTGTTTTGGTTGAATGAATTTTGGCAGAGTTATGACCCCTTAAAGGTGTTAATACACTGACTTTGTACAGACTAGTTCTCCTGAACCTCTGGCTGGATTTCAGCGAAACTTGTCAGGGACAATCAGTACCAAGTTTAGTTGCGTATATCTTCACCATGTTATGGTTGAACGATATTTGAAAGAGTTATGGCCCCTTATACATAAACTTTATCTAGAGCCAGTAGAGCGTCCACAGGCCCTCTTGGGCCTCTTGTTTTATGTAAAACATTGACCATGACATCTTTTGCATACTGGTAGATATATTTCAAACGTGTTTTTAAATGTGTCTGGTATAAGCCAAAACTCATATTTTAGTTCAAAATATGAAAAAAGCGATAAATGCGAGGAGTGCTCCATCAAACTTCCACCTCCATCACACGCACAATGCCACTATCCCTTAAAAATATCATGGGGAAGACCCAGGTTTAATTACTTATTTAAAACAAAAATATATTGAAAACTATTGTAAAACCTAGTCCACACTCTTAGGTCCATATGATTTATGTAACCCTTTTAGCAGGTTCTAAATGATTTTTGTAAGTTTTAGCAAGTTCTGTAATCAGTGATAAATAAATAGATTTGAATGTTTGTTTGAATTTTGTTTCACGTCATTTTAAGCACATTTTAGGCCATATATGGCCTCCCACCATCCGTAAATAGAGTTAATTTTATAAACTTGTGTTTCAGGTAAAAGCTGATCCATATGCCACTTTACCTCGGACTCGGTCGAGACATAGACCGCGTTTACATCAGATATAGACGTTAAAAACACCTGGCTGTGATACAGATCTAAAGATGTTATGAGTGTTGCTGTGTGTTATGTGTACTATGTTGATGGAGTGGAGGTTATCAAAAGAACAGGCGAAGAAATAAATTGGTCCCAAATCTGTATCGAGAACAACTATCTTCAAACAGTTGCTGTTGGTTGTTCCTGGGTAATAAAATTACCGAAATCTTTATGCTTAAAAACATATCAATTTTAATGTTCCATACAAAAAAGTAGCATTTCAAATATTTCGCTGAAACATTCCATTTCGACATTTTACTGATTTGTTTGGAAAAAAAATTGCATAATTATGTGAGCAAACCTGAGAATGTCCAGGCCTTGAATTCACCAACCATTCTTGAGAATATTCTTAGAATTAAGCTCAAGTATGCAAATTTCAATCACAAATATTTCTATAATAATAACAAAATAAACGTTTATAACAAGCTGCTATGTATAAATATGATGCATACTAATAGCAACTTCATACGAGTGTTTATCTTTGAATGTCATGGAAATATTTATGAACGAATTTTCAGTATTTGAGCTCATGTCTAAGAATAGTTTGAAGAATGGTTGGTGAATTCCAGGCCAGATCTGGACTGTTTTCATCATGTGCTACATGTTGCCAATGTAGCAGATCTGGATAGTTTTCATCACGTGCCAATGCAGAGGACCATTTTATTGAAGAAGCCAATGGATTAATAGATGAAGATAAGCAGATCAGTCATCTATTTTTAATCCAAGAAAAGTTCTGTTTCTTCAAGTGTTTGTTTTTTTGACGATCTAGCAGAGAAATTTGAGGAAACTGTCTTTCATTTGTCATTGTGTTTAGGCTTGTTGTAATTACATTTTTGAATGGCCACCTTAAATGAGAAAAACCTGATTGAATGTGTGCGAAAATTTGTTCTAATTCATGTATAATTAAAAATATTTTTTCAGTTATATTAAATGAAAAAATGCAATTGCAGAACCGTCAGAAGTGATTTTGTCCAATTGGAATAGTATATGTTAAGTATATTTTCATTATTAAATTAACGTGAGAAGAAAAGCAAGCTTCAACAAGATCAAATTCTGTATTAATAACTGGTAGGAACATGATTTAATAGCGAAAATATTGCGTGTAGTATAAATATATAAAAATAAACATGGTGGTTATTGTTAACAAAAAGATTTTGCATATGTAGACATTATTTTGGCTTATTGCATTTCTTAGAATTAAAGCTTGCTTTTTAATGGAACAGATGGACAACGTTTTTCATTTACAGCTTTCCCAGAATAGTGAAGATTCTGTGCCAATATATCATATTATCGCTGATTCACAAGTACCATAGTAATAAATGTGAGGTTGAAAATACATACATTGTGTAGTATGGATGTATTGCATAGTGCAGTACCTGAAGTCTTTCATATTAGTTTTTATTGCGACCTCACGACGTCGCTGATTCTTATGGAAGGGAGAAAGTTTGTAATATTAAAATGTAGGCCCTCAGTACAACAATACTGATAAAAGGCCAAACAAGTATTGGAATGTGTAAAAACGGGCATCGGGGAAAGAAATTGATTAGCGAATTTCGTTACCCCTGACATAAGTGTTGGCGGTAGTTCATGGCATAGATTTAAGACAAGGTGAACGTCTCTAACATTATTTTTTTTAAATGAATCAAAATGAAGTAGTTAAATATTTGCTGTAGCAGTGATTCGTTTGATTTCAGTCCCTGTTCAGAATAAAAAAAATGTCTCAAATGTGGAAAAAAATTAAAGAGATTTTTAACTAAACTCGCCTGTCAAAGTGCATGAAAATTTAAGCACTTTGTCATAGCCATCTTGGTCCTAGGGGTCATTGTTTGCAGTTCTAGTTCAGGTTTGATATAGTCAAGAAATATATTTTTGAAACATTGTATGTTTTACTTATGCATGTATTTAAAGTTGATCAGCTGAACTGAAGAGAAACTTGACCTAACTGTATGCCATGAACACCAAACTAATTGTCTTCCAGACAGTAAGTCAATTGATATAAAAGATAATTCCAGGAATTAAATATTTATTGTATCACTGCATGGCATGGCAGACACCAAGAGATCACTTTGTCTGTCGTCATCCGTCCGTAACACTTTATCCTGCAACCTGACATTGGACGTAACTTGAATGTCCAGTAACTCTGACTCATTTCGGCAGAGTTATGCCCCTTTTGATAAAACTTCAACCTGCAACCTGACCTAGATCATAACTTTAAATAACTACATGGCAAGCGACACAAGAGTTTCGTGGAACACCCATCTAGTATGTTTTAGTAACAATATATTTGTATTTAATGATTAAATGGTTATGCTTCCTTAATTGAATCATAGTTTAAATTACTCTCATGAATTAGATTAAGCAATGTAGTAAACCATATTGATACATTATTTTCATTTGACATTTTTATTTTATAATACAATTAATGCATTTCTGTGTCAGCTGACTGGAGAGACTTTGTGCTGGATGGTTTCGAAATATAAAACATATTAATTATTTTCATGAAAAGCTTACATGATCTGTACACGTAAATGAAATTTGCGTATTTATATTTTTAAAGCAAAAACTGATTAACAAACTTAATAAAAATAATTTTGGAAGATTTAGATTTAGTGAAACAGTAAATTCTGTTGAGAGGCTTTTCAAAAGTCACTTGATCATTTACGACTCCATTTTGTATTTATTTATTGTCTCTGGCAATAGTATATATTTAAAACGGAATAATGGCATGACATTGGTTCGTGATTATGAATTGTTTATTTTTGCTGTTATATTTTTAACTGGTGTACAAATTGTTATTACTCAACACTGACCCATGTCACAAATAACATGTTAATACATATTTAATGTTTAAAGCACATCTGTTATGGGCACAATCCATATATTTCTCTTTATATAAATTTTACGTTTCTTTAGTGTTCACTTTCTGTTGTTTTCTATGATTGCTTTATACTATTACTTTTTTGTTTCTGTTATTTACTAAATAAAGTCACCACTAGTTAATTTGACAATATAGTGTGCATGTATATATTGACATTTGTTTGTTATTTTCACGGACCTAAAATTATTCTATCACGACTTGCACTGTCTTTCAACTCTTATGTTATTTTACGGTAAAATATGGCTGTTCCATTATTAAAATTCCTATTTTTGTTTATTTTCAATTACTCTAATTTTCAAAACCATTGTTTATAAAGTTTATACAACCATAACCTCATAGAGATTTGGATATATAATTTTGGAATTTAATAAAATATTAATTTGCACTGGTCCTATTTTGTATGAGTAATTTAAAATGTTTTATTAATTGATGTGTAAATGTCAGGAGGTTTAGCCACGATGCATTTGTACACGTTGTGTGCGAGTTAAATATCATTTAATGTCTTTATGCTACCACTGCATGATAAGGTATTGCATATCTTGGAAAAGTAGTATCCTGCGTGGTGAGATAATGTGTTATGGAATGTCACGCCATGTAAAGATATAAACGTCATATGCCGTGTACAAATGTCTCGTGTACAAAGGGAAGTAATGACGTGATATGTCATATATAAAGGGAAGTAATCCAATGTAGCTTGACACTTTAGCACAACAGAAGCGTATTTGATATACCAGTGTCCACTGTTAGTTTCGAGCCTATTTTTTATCAATAAAAAGCAATAAAATACACAATGTGTGTATAAAATCAGAAACAGTGGCTGCTGTTGAAATAAATTTATACCTCAGAAGACATGATTTTGTGTATGATAGTAAATGCATGTTTTAATAGATGGTGTTTATTTAATTTATGCTTTTTCACTAAACATGCAATATATATATCGGTGTGTATCAAAATAAAATGTATATTATGTTTTAATAGTTGGTGTTAAGTTTAGCATAATCTTTGTTGGTATATGGTGCTTTTAACCGATGCATTTATCTGTAAAAAAAAAAATGGATCTCAGTGGACAGTCATATAGTGAGGTGAGGTTGCCATGGAATTTTCAAATTTTTTGTTGGGACTTGCTATTCCTTTGTTCCATTCTAAATATTCAACACAATGGGCTACGTTTTATATATATTCTTGAAACAAGAAGTATATTAAAGCTGGAAAGTTCAGTTGTACAGTAGCATTTCTATTACAAGTTTTAAAATTTTACAGCCACTGTGTGGTTCCGGGGGGCCCGTTTGGGGCCACTGCAGATCACGTTGGAGGGGAAGCCCCCCCCCCCCCCCCCCTCATATCACTAGAGCAGTGGCAGAAAAACTATAACGTAGCTCCAGCGTAAATGGAGTCTACAACAGAATTTGCAGCAACTCTGCAGTTCAGGGTGAGAAGGTTCTAGGCCCGTTCTCCATATTTTATCTCGATGTACATGGAAGATGAGCCTGGCATGTTCATTCTTGTTTGGTGCCATATAACCTTTCATGTGTTGGTGCGCCTTAAACCCCCAATTCAATTCAATTAAAATTTTACAAAAAAAACAAGTTGATTATGTGGGGAACAAACAGGCTATGAAGACACTTTTCTATAAATCTACATAGTTCTGATCTGTGAAGATTATATCCACCAGTGAAAAGTACAACAGGTATTTACACTTGTAAGAAAAGCGTATGTAGTCCCACAAACAACTCTAAAACACAATGGAGCCCATGTCTGTGGGAACTTGACCCATGGACAGCGATTACTTGGCCATGATAGTAAAGACGCTTTGTCTACAACGTTCCGCCCCTCATCGCTGTGGGTTCGAATCCAACTGGGAGCTTGACTGTCAAGTGAGAAAGTGCCAATTCTTACGGATGGCGGGAGGTATACACCAACAGTATTGGTCCTACCCAGGAAATATGGGGCGGTCTGCCTCTACCACAAAAAAGCAATCATTGGGCAAAACACCATTTAATCAAACAAATTGACCCATAGATAATTGAGGGTGGAGCTAGAATGTGGGATCTTGACCCGTGGACAATTGAGGGTGGAGCTAGAATGTGCTAACTTTAGCCATGGATAATTGAGGGTGGAGCTAGAATGTGGGATCTTGACCCGTGGACAATTGAAGGTGGAGCTAGAATGAGGTAACTTTATCCATGGATAATTGAGGGTGGAGCTAGAATATGGTATCTTGACCCATGGACAATTGAGGGTGGAGCTAGAATGGGGTAACTTTAGCCATGGATAATTGAGGGTGGAGCTAGAAGGTGGGAACTTGACCCATGGACAATTGAGGGTGGAACTAGAATGTGGGAACTTGACCCCTGGACAATTTAGGATGGAGCTAGAATGTTGGAACTTGACTCATGAACAATTGAGGGTGGAGCTAGAATGTTGGAACTTGACTCATGAACAATTGAGGATGGAGCTAGAATGGGGAACTTGAGCCAAGGATAATTGAGGGTGGAGCTAGAAATTGAATGTCAGACCTATCAATTCTGTGGGAGTGATCTGATAAAGTTTGTATTGATTTATTTAGTAATCTCACTGACTGGCTGCTCCATTAAGAGGTTGTTCTCCATAACTTTGAAAACTTTGCTGTTATAGGCATAGTTCCATAGTTCAAACAGTAGAAGTCCAGTCTGCATAAAGATGTGAGGTGTGGATGGGGGTGCTGGTTTTCAGTGAAGACTATTTTTGTTCAAATATCTACATATTCATTAAGTTTAAACCTGTAGTGAACTTAAAAGTTCAGTGTTGACATGTCTGGGGAGTACAGATTATAATTATGATCTGTTATGTTATTCCTAGTGGTAGTGACAAAATAAGTCTGGACTTGTTCATTGTAACAGTGAAGTGCATGTGTAAAGAGTATTGGTGTAATATATATGCATAAATGACAATGTTTTTTAAGCTATACTTCAATATTTTTGACTGCAGTTCAGGGTGAGAAGGTTCTAGGCCCATTTTCCATATTTTATCTCGATGTACATGGAAGATGAGCCTGGCATGTTCATGCCTTTTAGGCGCCATATAACCTCTTCATGTGTTGGTGCGCCTTAAAACCCCAATTCAATTCAATATTTTTGGCATCACATAATGCCAAATAAAGTAAGTTCTGAGTTTACTGTATTCCAACTGACCCTTCTAAAACATTTTTTTTTTATTGATATAAAAAATAAAATAATCTAAATTGTTCATGGTCTAAATAAGAATATTGTACAGATTGTTGATTAAAAACAACATACAATGATTACTGGTAACCTTCAGCCCTTGTACAGTAAGCATCATTACTTTTACTTAGTGTAACAGCTCTAGCAACTTTGATTAAACAATGCTGATAAAAAGCAAAACTATGGGAATATCACTGGTGTCGGACTATAAGGGTAAAATTAAGTTTTTGTTTTTTGCTATTGCTTTGCATTTAATAGAAGATACGAGTAAGTAGTTTTGTTGTGAATGTGATGTAATCCACTGGCTTCATGCAACATTTCATATTTCTTGAAACTATAAGTTGTCAAACTATCTGCCTAAGGAGCTTTCCATTTTAGTTTATTATATCATGGAATAGCTGTGTGTTCAGTTTGGTGTAGTTGTGGTGTTGAGTTTTGTCACAGACCTAATATTATTAGGTTTCTGTGGTTTTGTGAAAGATATATTCTGTTTGGTATATATACTGAAAGGAAAAAGAAATGCGACACAGGAATTTCCGCTATATATTGTAGGTACAATATGCTGCTGTTAATCGAATGGTACATGGCTAAGTAAGATCTTTCCTTTCGGAAAAAATACTAAAACAACACGTAACGCAGCAAATAGTATTCCTGCAAAGTTTCATTATTGACAGAGTACACGTTTGGCCCAAACTTAGGGGCGACATTTTGCAAACTCTTCACGTTAAATGCAGTACTGAACTGGCTCAAGTTTTCCAAGAGGAACTTCAACATTTATGAATTTCTTGTTACAACGTGTAGTTATTAAAACTTCTACAACATCACAGTTGTGTCTGCAATTTTTGTTTTACAAAACATCTTGGGATTTCCTTGGAAATTAAGTGTCCAGTATATACCATATATAGCGGAAATTCCCGTGGTGCGTTTCTTTTTCCTTTCAGTATATGTTAAACTTTTCTAATGCATATATGCCATACCTAACAACTTGTTCTAAGACTGAGGCTTATTCTTTTCGCTGTTGCTTGCTATTTTTGTTACGCTGCACTCGGAATCTGACTGAAGAAAAACTACTTTATTTATGTAAGAAAATCTTCTTTTTTTATTGTTATGGGGCACACGGCAATCTTGGGAAATACTTACGAAGAATTAAAATCAGCTATGTAAATCCAGTATCAACTTTCAAACATTCTCGCATATAATTAAGTAAAATAAAATTTGGAGTTAAATTTTTCTTCGTTATTATACCATGTTTAAATTTATTATTACTAATAATGTATTTAAAAATATGGTAGAATAGCGAAGAATTTTTTTAATAATTTATTAGTGCAATATTGTCAACAATTAGTAATATGCAAACACAATTTGCTTTGAATGAATGGTGTTTTACGGCACGTCGACACAATAGGTCATATTGTGTGCAAAATCTGATGAAAGATAAAGAAATGAAGTAGTAATTATAAATGAATGTAAATATATAAAGATAAAACTAATTACAAATAAGGGATGATATGGTAGTAATATAAACTATGTATAAATGTAAATAAACAAATGCCCGTCAACAATTTGCTTTGAACCATTAAAATAATTCTTAAGGTGTACCAGAAGTAAATCAAATCCCATTGAGTCCAATGCAATATTGAGCAAGCATTTTAGTTATCCATTTTTCAAAATGAAGTTCAAACTAAGATTCACTTACATGTTCTTAGTCATGAGACCTGCCTCTCTAGAAAACTGCTGAGAATAGTAGGGGTCATGTGGCATATAAGAAAATAAAATTCTGATCTTTGTTGATACCGTGAACAAACTGCGTTCATTCGGCACCTCTTAAATGTGTTCTACTTTCACTTTCAAAACTGTCAAGTTGACAAATAAAATCATCATACAACCATGCAAATTTGATTTTAGCTATCACAAACAAGTCAATAAAGTCATTTTAGCCAGAAAAACAGGCCTTAAATACTCAAAAATGCCTTTTATCACAAAAAAAGTTAGGGATTATATATTTGGGAACTCCTTTTGACTACACCAGCCATGAATACCACAGTGATTTACTTCCTGTATGCCTATAAGAACCCCTAATTGTGAGTGAATTTTAAAAACCTCTGTTCTGGCAAAGCCTAGAATATAGCGAATAAAAAAATCATACATTGTGTCAAATCGTTTGAGTATTGATCAAGATATGCGCGTTTTAAAAATGTACAGTGCAGTCCACAGCGATGAAAAATCTGTAAAAATGTTCACAGTTTTACCTATCTTAACTGTTATATAAAATGACACTGGGCATATCTGTACTTAGTCTAATGGATAAAATGCTTAAAAAAGTCAGTAAACCTGAAGAAATCAAGATGTTTACTTCCCAAAAGTGCTATATAAGTGCAAAATATTCTGGTTTTCATGCCAAATTCAGATTTACAAGGCAATTTGGTGTATTTGTGGCATCATACCTTAATTTGGTGGCACAACATGCATATATAAACATCCCAATTACTCAGAAATGCAAATCTGGTACTAGCTTTGTGATTAAAAGTTAAGTTTCTATGACTGGACAGCATACTTTGTCTACTGTACTCTGACATTTTCTCAGAAAGTTCAATTTTAGGGGTTAAGGGGAAAGATTTGGTTGTGTCACACCTATACAACTATACTTTTGCAAATTATAATGCTGAATTATCATTGCAAATACAAATATCTACATGTTAACAACAAACAAGCCTAGTTTTGTTGAAAAATGTCTCTCCAGGTTATCATTTAAAGACTTCAAAAATCTGAAACTCCAAATTACAGCTTTCCGAGGCGAAAAACATGCGAAAAAAAATCAAAACGCGTTTTAAAACACCGTGAAGTATTTTTTGTTGGAGCTATAGTCATTGCGAAAAGTATACTGTTTAGGTAAGAATCCGAGAGAAAATGAATATTCACATTACGCCGCCTTATAGGTGTACCAGAAGTAAATCAAATCCCATTGAGTCCAATGCAATATTGAGCAAGCGTTTTTTAGTTATCCATTTTTCAAAATGAAGTTCAAACTAAGATTCACTTACATGTTCTTAGTCATGAGACCTGCCTCTCTAGAAAACTGCTGAGAATAGTAGGGGTCATGTGGCATATAAGAAAATAAAATTCTGATCTTTGTTGATACCGTGAACAAACTGCGTTCATTCGGCACCTCTTAAATGTGTTCTACTTTTACTTTCAAAACTGTCAAGTTGACAAATAAAATCATCATACAACCATGCAAATGGTTTTTAGCTATCACAAACAATTCAATAAAGTCATTTCAGCCAGAAAAACAGGCCTTAAATACTCAAAAATGCCTTTTATCACAAAAAAAGTTAGGGATTATATATTTGGGAGCTCCTTTCGACTACACCAGGCATGAATACCACAGTGATTTACTTCCTGTATGCCTTAATACTGATTCGCAAATATTTAAGTTATTTAGATAAAGTATTAACTGGACAGGCTAGTTTTAAACAAATCAAGATTGCCATTTGTCCCAAAATTTTGGTCTCGTCGAGGTCTTGGACAATTGGACTTTGACAGGTATGGATGTCAGTGTGCTTGTGGTCTCATGTACGATCTCCTACTTTCACATTCATTGTTGCCCCGTGAGGTTCCGGACAAAGAATAGGGCCACTGCAGATCCCGTTGGAGGGGTAGAGCCCCCACCCCCCAACCAAATTCATGTTCATTTTGTCATTTTGTGTTTATGTTCATTAAAGGTCTTCATCATGCCATCTCGCTCAAATCACCAGAGCAGTGGCAGAAAAACAATAAACCTGGCTCCAGCGTAAATGGCGTGTCTACAATAGAATTTGCAGCAACTCTGCAGTTCTGCAGGTGAGAAGGTTCTAGGCCCATTCTCCATATTTTATCTTATGTGAAAATGCCATAAAACGCAATTCAGTTCAATTCACATTCATTGTAATAGTAATAAGACGGGTATAAGGGTTGTGTATAGCATGTATGTTCACTATTGGTAGGCAAGTCGCGCGCCTTCTTGCCAGTCACTTCCAATTTAAACATGTAATTCCTAATTCCAGTGCTCAATTTGTTCCTGTATAATTTATAGCTTATATGACTGTATGCTAACACTTTCTGGACTAAATGATATAATTTCGATTCAGGTATGTATTGAACAATGTCCGTATTACACTGAAAGTAGAAATGAATCGCATAGTCCAGACAGTGTTAGAATTGCATGATTTATACACACTTGATTGTGCAGGGTTGTTTTATAGATCTTTTGACAAATAATTACTTTTGATAAATAATTTTTGAGATAAATTTGAGAAACACAGGGTGAAACCAGTCATGTGACATTTGTGTTATCATCTGACAAGTCATGTGATATAGAACAGAAATGGCTGCCTTCAGATTTGCTATAAAAATAACTCTGTACAATCTCATGAAACTGTAACATCCGATTAAATTTTAAATTGTATTTAGAAATAATAAAATGTTTAAATTATGTATTTTGAAGATTTCTTAAGATGTGTATGTTGTAAAACATGCTTGGATTGTAAAAGCGTAAATGATTTTGCCGTTTTGCTGAGTTTAAGAAGAATAATGCATTTTGTAAATTAACCGATGTTCTTTAATAATAAAAGCAACAATAAATACTCAAAACACCACTCTCTTGTTCACATTTTCATTGTTCACTGATCACATTAAACTTTTTTTGAGGCGACTACTCCTCTGAAACTACATGATGGATTTGTATTATGCCCCCGAAGGGTGGTATATAGTAGTCGCACTGTCCGTCTGTACAATCGTGCCCGGTTAATAACTCTGACAATAATGGATGGATTTTCAAATAACTTGGCACAGTTGCTCACCATATTGTGCACAATTGCTGCAATTCAAGGTCACACTTAGATGTCAAAGGTCAAAAGTCAAAGGTCAAAGATCAAAAGTCAAAGGTCAAAAGTCAAAATACAGTGCTTTCATGTCCGGTTAATAACTCGGACATTCATGGACAGATTTTCAAATAACTCTCCCTAGTGAACACTACTCACCTCAGAATGAGATTTACTAACACCACTGAACACTACTCATCCTAGAGTGAGCTGTAGTGAGATTTACTCACACCCCCGTGAATACTACTCACCCCAGAGTGAGATGTACTGACCCTAGTGAACTCTACTCACCCCAGAGTGAGCTGTAGTGAGATGTACTTGCCCTAGTGAACACCATCCTAGTGAACACTACTCACTCCTGTGTGATGAACTACTCACCCCAGAGAACACTACTCACCCCAGTGTGAACTGTAGTGAGATGTACTCACCCTACTGAACACCATCCTAGTGAACACTACTCACCCTTGAGAGCTGTAGTGAGTTCTACCCTAAGATGGCCTAGTGCCATAGGGCGAGCAAAAACAAAAACTATTATTGATTTGACCCTAAAGAGGTGTAGTGAGATGTACTTACCCTAGGGAACGCCATCCTAGTGAACACTCACCCCAGAATGAGATACGCCTTAAAACTGCAATTCAGTTTGATACCCAAAACCAAGAAATATTACCTGTATCTTCGATATTTAATAAAAAACAAAAAACAAAGGTGAACGTTTTCTCAGCTAATATTATAGGTTATTAGATTTGTATTGGGAGTTATACACAATTTCTTCCACGTATTAATATTGCGCGACTAAGAACGTAATATTTATACGTTGAAGAATGAGTGCATATATTCCAATACAAATCCAATAACCATTTTATTGCATACGCATTTTTAGTATAAAAAAGAATAATTAGAACAAAATAGGTTTTAACATCTAATTTTCATCAAAAAATATTTATCTGGAACAAATATACTGTCATAACATCTTGGGATTTTTTCCAATGAAACAAAACACTATAATGTTTACATCACATGACAAACTTCCTGTGACATGAACAGCGAATTGCACCAATTAATATTTTGATAGAGCATCATAAAAAAATGACCAATCAGAGAAAAGACATACCAATACATTCTGGTGTCGAGCACAACACCCGGTAGAGGACTATGACCTTCCTTCGGATTGCTTCTTGTTGTATATAGTCTGGCATCGGAACATCTACCAGGCCGTGGATTATTTTATTAACAAGAGGGCCCTAAATCGATCACCCGAGTACTGGCCCATTATCAAACTTCTTCGAAATCTTATGGTTATATACAATCTGTCCAAGTTTGGTTAAGATTGTTCAAGAAATGTGGCCTCTGTTGTGTTAAAACAGTGATATCAAAAGACTGACAAAGTTTGGTAAAGATCAAATACAAAATGAAGATGCTAGAGTGTAACACCTGGGGCAGGGGCCAAATATGACCTCAGGGCTACATGCAATATATGAGAGCTGTGTGCAGTGGTTTCAGAGAGGAAGATTGTTTAAGTTTTTCCCTATACAAATCTATGTAAAACAGGTGACCCCTGGGGCGGGGCCAAATGTGACCCCAGGGTCACCATTTGAAAAAACTTGGTAAAAGGACCATAAGAGTATAGTAAACGCAAAATATATGTAAAACCTATGACCCCGGGGCGGGACCAAATGTGACTTCAGGATTTGTCTTTTTAAATAATCTTATATAAGTCGACTAAAAACTGTGACCCCTGGGGCAGGGCGAAATTTGACACCAGGGTCACCATTTGAACAAACTTGGTAGAGGACCATAAGCTTATAGCAAATGCGAAATATTAAGTTTCTGGCTCTTGCAGTTCCAGAGATTTTTTTCAGTTTTTCCCCGTACATGCCTATGTAAAACGGTGACCTCCGGGTCGGGGCCAAATGTGACCACAGGGTCATCATTTGAACAAACTTGGTAAACGACCATAATCTTATAGTAAATGCAAAATATTAAACCTCTGGCTCTTGTAGTTTCTGAGAAGATTTTTTAAATTATTTTCCTATACAAGTTTGAAAAAAATCCTATATAAGTCTGTAAAACTGATTCAAGGGGCGGGGCCAAATTGGACCCCAAGGTCACCATTTGAACAAACTTAGTAGAGGACAATAAGCTGATGCTACATGTAATACATGAACGCTTCCAGAAGTGCCGTTGGTGCCGGAATAGTCCAGTGTCTCAACAGTATACCAAGGGGAGACTACTTTGCTGCGTTTACGTCATGGATAGCGCGACTCCGAAGGTGTGTATCTGTTCATGGGAAATACTTTGAAGGATTGTAGAGGATGTACCGGGTACATGTACATCCTCTACAAAACAACACAGATATATGTAAAAAAATATATATATATAAATAAATACTGAAACTGTAAAGGCATCATATTACGGCGGCTTACAAACATGTAAGGGAGATAACACGAGACTGCTCCACCGTGTTTAAATATACGATACATGCAATTTACCGACTGAATGGGAAATCCTATTGAAAATCGAAGTTTGGCTATCGCTTGGCTGGTATACACAGGATATGCGCAGTGAAGCAGATTATCAATATTTTTGATTTGTTTACTCGTTATTTCCCTTTCACGCTAATGAACTGACTCGGTAAAGCCAAATCTCCTGTTTGATATACTCAGTTGCAAAAGGAAGTGGACACTGACTTTTGTTTAGATTTAATTGTATACACACTTAAGAATTAACTTGACAAATTCCAAAATAAATATGCCATGTTTGGTACCAAAGTTTTTATCATTCCATTGCCAATATCATGTTGTCATTTGTTTTTCAATAGGTCAAATCAATAAGGAGTGTTGCTTGATAAAGAGGATAGGGTGTAAAGTAAAATTTTCAAAGTGTCCAGTTACTTTTCCAACTGAGTATAGGTTGCTTAATACTATTCTTATAATTAATATTAATGATTGAATATATGCAAGTTATGCAAAACACAGTGATTTAAAAAAAAGAAGATTGCCGTGAGTCCCTTTAAATGACACATTTTACCAAAAAGGCATACATGTAAACACACACAATTTTACTTTACACCCTATCCTCTTTATCAAGCGACAGTCCCTTAATGATCTGACCTATTGAAAAACAAATGACAACATGATGTTGGCAATGGAATGATAACAACTTTGGTACCAAACATGGCATATTCATTTTGGAATTTGTCAAGTTAATTCTATTTTTTTTATACAATTAAATCTAAACAAAAGTCAGTGTCCACTTTCTTTTGCAACTGAGTATACCAAACAGGAGATTTGGCTTTACCGAGTCAGTTCATTAGCGTGAAAGGGAGATAACGAGTAAACAAATCAAAAATATCGATAATCTGCTTCACTGCGCATATCCTGTGTATACCAGCCAAGCGATAGCCAAACGTCGATTTTCAATAGGATTTCCCATTCATTTGGTAAATCGTATGTATCGTATATGTAAACGCGTTGGAGCAGTCTCGTGTTATCTCCCTTACATGTTTGTAAGTCGCAGTAATATGATTCTTTTACAGTTTCAGAGGAGAAGAGTTTTGAAGATATCATTATATTAAATCACTTGACTCCCGGGTCACCATTATTCTAGACTGCTGCCCATCCACACACCCCACCCCCTTCCCCACCCAACCCACCACTCGAAAAAAATAATTAAATTTATTTTTTACATATTTCTGTGATGTTTTGCTCATTTCTTACATATATAGCTCCCTCCTCCCCCACTCCCTCTCCACCCCCCCCCCACCCCCACCCCTACCCCACCCTTATTTTTTAAAACATTTTTCTGTGTTGTTTAGGTCAGTTCTTACAAATATAGCTATGAGCCCTCCCCCCACGTATTCCTGTGTTGTTTTAGTCATTTCTTACACATATAGCTATGTAACCCGCCCCCCCCCCCCCCCCACCCCAACCCCCACCCCCAACTCCCCACTCTCGAAAACACGATTTTTATATTTTACATATTCTGTGTTGTTTTGGACATTTCTTACACATATAGCTATGTAACTCCTCCCCCACCGCCCCACACCCCGGGCGAGGGTGTGGGGCGATGGGAGAGGGGGTAACATAGCTTTACGTGTAAGAAATGTCCAAACAACACAGAATATGTCAAATATAAAAAATCTGATTTTCGAGAGTGGGGAATGGGGTGGGGGTTGGGGTGGTGGGGCGGGGTTACATAGCTTTATGTGCAAGAAATGACCAAAACAACACAGGAATATGGGGGGTGTGCACATAGCTATAGGTGTAAGAAATGATCTAAACAACACAGAAATATGTTTTAAAAAATCAGGTTGGGTTGGGGGTGGGGGTGTGAGTGGAGAGGGACAGGGGAGGTGGGAGCTATATGTGTAAGAAATGAGCAAAACAACACAGAAATATGTAAAAAAAAATAATGTAAAGGCATCTTATTACGACGGCTTACACACATGTAAGGGAGATTACACGAGACTGCTCCACCGTGTTTAAATATACGATACATGCAATTTACCGACTGAATGGGAAATCCTATTGAAAATCGAAGTTTGGCTATCGCTTGGCTGGTATACACAGGATATGCGCAGTGAAGCAGATTATCGATATTTTTGATTTGTTTACTCGTTATCTCCCTTTCACGCTAATGAACTGACAGTAAAGCCAAATCTTCTGTTTGATATACTCAGTTGCAAAAGAAAGTGGACACCGAATTTTGTTTAGATTTAATTGTATACACAATTTAGAATTAACTTGACAAATTCCAAAATGAATATGCCATGTTTGGTACCAAAGTTTTTATCATTCCATTGCCAATATCATGGTGTCTTTTTCAATAGGTCAAATCATTAAGGGAGTGTCGCTTGATAAAGAGGATAGGGTGTAAAGTAAAATTTCCAGTGTCCAGTTTCTTTTGCAACTGAGTATAGGTTGCTTAATACTATTCTTAAAGTTAATACTAATGATTGAACATATGCAAGTTATGCAAAACACCGTGATTTTTAAAAAAAAAAAGATTGCCGTGAGTCCCTTTAAATGACACATTTTACTAAAAAGGCATACCAGTAAACACAGACCTAAAACGTCTGTGATTCAGCACAAAACTCAGATGGGGAAATGAAAAGAAACTGGACACTTTGAACATTTTACTTTACACCCTATCCTCTTTATCAAGCGACACTCCCTTAATGATTTGAACTATTGAAAAAACAAATGACACCATGATATTGGCAATGGAATAATAAAAACTTTGGTACCAAACATGGCATATTCATTTTGGAATTTGTCACGTTAATTCTAAATTGTGTATACAATTAAATCTAAACAAAAGTCCGTGTCCACTTTCTATATCAAACAGGAGATTTGGCTTTACTGAGCCAGTTCATTAGCGTGAAAGGGAGATAACGAGTAAACAAATCAAAAATATCGATAATCTGCTGCACTGCGCATATCCTGTGTATACCAGACGAGCGAAAGCCAAACGTTGATTTTCAATAGGATTTCCCATTCATTCGGTAAATCGCATGTATCGTATATTTAAACGCGGTGGAGCAGTCTCGTGTTATCTCCCTTACATGTTTGTTCAGAGGAAAAGAGTTTTGAAGATATCATTATATAAAATCAATTGAAACCCCGGGTCACCATTATTCTAAACTGTTGCCCATCCCCCCCCCCCCCACCCACCACACACACACACACACCATTTTCTTTTTTACCTATTTCGGTGTTGTTTTGCTCACTTCTTACACATATATCTCCCTCCTCCCCCTGTCCCTCTCCACACCCACCCCCCACCCTGATTTTTTAAAACATTTTTCTGTGTTGTTTAGGTCATTTCTTACACAATATAGTTATGTGCATGTACACATATAGCTATGTGCACTCCCCCCACGCATTCCTGTGTTGTTTTAGTCATTTCTTACAAATATAGCTATGTAACCCCGCACCCACCCCAACCCCCACCCCCAACTCCCGACTCTCGAAAACACGATTTTTCTATATTTTACATATTCTGTGTTGTTATGGACATTTCTTACACATATAGCTATGTAACCCCTCCCCACAGCCCCAGACCCAACCCTTTCCCCCACCCATACTCTCGAAAGCGGATTTTTTTTTAGGGGAATTTTTTAGAGAATAGGGCTGGGGGGGGGGGGGGGTGAAAGGGCGAGGGTGTGGGGCGATGGGAGAGGGGGTTACCTAGCTTTACGTGTAAGAAATGTCCAAACAACACAGAATATGTCAAATATAAAAAATCTGATTTTCGAGAGTGGGGAATGGGGTGGGAGTTGGGGGTTGGGGTGGTGGGGCGGGGTTAAATAGCTATATGTGTAAGAAATGACCAAAACGACACAGGAATATGGGGGTGTGCACATAGCAATAGGTGTAAGAAATGATCTAAACAACACAGAAAAATGTTTTAAAAAATCAGGTTGGGTTGGGGGTGGGGTTGGGGGTGTGGGTGGAGAGGGACAGGGGAGGAGGGAGCTATATGTGTAAAAAAATTAGCAAAACAACACAGAAATATGTAAAAAAACAACATGTAAAGGCATCCTATTACGGCGGCTAACACACATGTAAGGGAGATAACACGAGACTGCTCCACCGCGTTTAAATATACGATACATGCGATTTACCGACTGAATAGGAAATCCTATTGAAAATCGACGTTTGGCTATCACTCGTCTGGTAAACACAGGATATGCGCAGTGAAGCAGATTATCGATATTTTTGATTTGTTTACTCGTTATCTCCCTTTCACGCTCATAAAGCCAAATCTTCTGTTTGATATACTCAGTTGCAAAAGAAAGTGGGTACTGACTTTTCTTTAGATTTAATTGTATACACAATTTAGAATTAACTTGACAAATCCAAAATGAATATGGCATGTTTGGTACCAAAGTTTTTATCATCATGGTGTTATCATTTGTTTTTCAATAGGTCAAATCATTAAGGGAGTGTCCTTGATAAAGAGGATAGGGTGAAAAGTAAACCCCCCCCCCCCCCCCCCCCCCCCACACTTGTTTTTTACATATTTCTGTGTTGTTCACTTCTTACACATATATCTCCGTCCTCCCCTGTCCCTCTCCATGTATACAATTAAATCTCTGGATGTCTGGATCGCACGTTACCGGCACGGATCTTTGGATCGCACGTTATTTACCATGCAAATTGTTTTTATATCTCTTACGAATTGTTATAAAAGGACACACGGCAATCTTTAAGTGTTGAAAGTGTGTGTAGTGAAATGGTTGTCTCGATTTATATATCTAGTATATTTACTTTTACCCTGGTGACATTTTACCTGAAATTCGGGAGATCGTGGGTTCGAGTCCCCTGACCGCGTCATACCATAGACTTTAAAAATGGAGTAGTTACTTGTAACCCATGCCTGACAAGCAAATAATGGGTCTGGTCAACCCGGTGTCAGAATAATGTCTGGTGGGGTATCATTTTCTACGGCGTGGTATTCCAGTGTCGCAGCACTATATCTACTTCAAATAGACTGTAGATAGATACATAGCACTACACACAATCACTTACACAATAGACATAATGCCGAGTCAACGGGGGATTCTTCCCGGGGGCT